>JBAMJV010002850.1:0-62345 GCA_037951105.1 Echinarachnius parma | reverse complement strand
TCTTTCTAAAAAGGAAAGAAAACAAACAATATAGAAAGACAGATGACTGCACGAGTAACCTGTCCACAGATGTTAACTGTATCTTTATGATTTTGACATTTTTTCAATAACAGGACGACAAAATCGTAAGTTTGAAGCGATGCTTATCATGATTCACTTCGGATTTGCTGATTTTGCCATGACATGTCTGCATTATAAATGAATGGTCCATTCAATGATTCATTCATTGATTGAGTCGAATGACAACCCAGTGGCAGTGCCTTGCCAAAAAATGCCATGCCATTGTTATTGAATTGTAATATACTAAATATAATAGTTGGCAATGTCCATAAACTGAATATTAATTGTAAATCGTACCTTGAATTTGCATCTTCTGCACCTTTTAAATTTTGTATACCGCGCAATCAAAATACATTTTGTGTCTAATTTTTCTGTGATTTTCAAGTCTTTCAACTTTCAAGACTGTGACTGCCTGTGGCGTGCTGGACTGTGGTGTGTAGTCTGTAGACAACTTACAAAACTACAAAAAAATAGTATAAAGTCAAGAGTACGACAAGTTTATCAAGTTTAGGAGTGAGACGAGTGAGATTTATTTTTATATTATTATGTGCTACTTTTATTACTTAAGTTATATTACTAATACTAGGGTAGTGCTGTAACCGATCATCGGATCGGCATGCCGATCACGATCCGATCATACATGATCGGACCGTTTTTGCCGATTTCCGATCATGCAGAAAAAATCGGAAGATCGGATCGGCAAAAAAAAAAAAAAAAAAAAAAAAAAATCTGTTTTTTTTTCTTTGGAAAATGATCCCAAAAAACATATTTTGGGAATATAAATGAATACCAAAGCAACATATATCCATATTAATAAGCCCAAGGTAATCTTGTATGGGTATGCTTTCATTTAAAACTGATTACCTCTCCTTTTACAAAATTATTCGCGCCGATTTTGAGCTTAGTCCCATGTGTTTCTGAAAGGTTACGCCAAATTAATCACATGGGACTAAGCTCAAAATCGGTGTGAGTAATTTTGTAAAAGAAGAGGTAATCAGTTTGAAATGAAAGCATACCCGAACAAGATTACCTTGGGCTTATTAATATGGATATATGTTGCTTTGGTATTCATTTATATTCCCAAATTGTGTTTTTTGGGGATCACAGCCGATCATCCGATCCCGATCATCGATCCGATTTCGAAGATCGATAAAATTTTGCCGATCCGATCAAACGATCCGATCATCAAGGTCAGTTACAGCGTGATACTAGGGTCCTACTTTATTAGTGCGAACAAGCTATTTTAGTATTTACTGCGAACAAATTTCTTGTTTGCATGCATTTGTTCGCAGTAAATAGTAATTACTGTGAACAAATTTGTTTGCAGTATATATAAATCCTGTTTGCACTTGTTCGCAGTAAATCCCGTTCGCAAAGTTTGTTCGCAGTAAATCCTGTTAGTGCTTGTTCGCAGAAAATACATCGATATGTATTTTTATATCGATGGCTTATTTGCGCTATAGTTTGTGCGTGTTCGCACTTGTTCGAGGTAATTAGTAGGATCGCATTTATATGGTAGTTCAGCCTTTTCTAATCTTAATAGTATAATACCATCCAGTGACAGGAAATGTAGTGTCTGTAACCGCTGTGCAGTTACCAATGCCAACAACATGCTGAGTTTTTGTGTCAAATCACTTAACGTTAGTTTGTGGGCCGGGCCCCGTTTGCGAAGAAATTTCAACACCTTGTGTACATCCCAGGTATAACTGCACGAAATAATTTTGTTGTGAGATAATGAAAAACTGAGTGTACAATTTGAAGGGAATACAATTTTAATGACAGAATAAACTTTGTTTGATCAAAATCGGTTTAGAAACGGCTGAAATATCAACAAATATATCCGATCGGAATAAATCTGGGGCCCATATTTATTCTGATCGGATATATTTTCTGATATTGGGCCCAGATTTATTCGATGATTTTTTTTGTGGATCTGCCAGAGGCTATCAATATGGAGGACATGGACTCATGGAGATCCCTCCCCCAGACGCTCCACCTTACACCAATAGATTTGTTAACACCTTGTTTCCTTTTTTAGATTATTTAGATTATGTACAATAAATTAGTAATATGCGCAATATTTGTCTGGTGTATCTTTTAGCACCAAGCATGGATCTCCCGGAGGCCATCGAGATGGAGGACATGGAGATCCCTCCCCCAGACGCTCCACCCTACACCAATATATTGTGTTAGCACTCACTTTCTGTCATTTTAGTTATTATTATTTACCCTTTATACAATAAATTAATAATATGCGCAATGTTTGTCTGGTGTATCTTGTAGCACCAAGCGTGGATCTCCCGGAGGCCATCGAGATGGAGGACATGGAGATCCCTCCTCCAGACGCTCCACCCTACACCAATAGTCTCCACACACAGAAGGCATTCGAGGTCCTCAATGTCTTCAGGAAGTAAGTATTTTACACTGGAGTCATTCAAGTACAGCATTGGTGTTTGTGTGTCTGCAAGTGTTGTGGGCAGGGCGGCTTGTAGGGGGGTTTACATTAGGTGATCAAGCATTATGGATGTGGTTTTGGTGTTAGTGTTATGAGTGCTTTAGTGCTGTTAGTGTTCTTGTTTCAAGTACAAGTTTGGTATTTGTATTGGTATCAGTGTTGTGGGTTAACAATGCATGATTGACGCATCAATCATGGTGTCAGTTTTTGGTGTTGTTGGCAAGCATTATGGGTGTTGTGTTGGTGTTAGTGTTAGTATTCCAAGAACAGTGTTAGGGTTAGCGTAATATGGATACAACACATGAGATAATCACTAGGTTTCCAAATTAAGTTTTGTGGAATTGACAATGTTACTATAGTCTATCCCAAAACGCTTGTTCACCTTACATCAACAGAGGATAGTAGAGGTCCTCCTGTCTTTAGTAGGAAGTAAGTTGTTTAATGACAAATTGGAAATAAGTCAACATCACTATCAGTTAAATCCTCAATGGTTGACTCTAAGAGCCATGTTTACAATAGAATTACAACTCATGCAAACTGTAGACTGAAGTCAAAGTTCTATACAATGCACATCATTACGTAGGCAATCTTCCAGTGTCCACTTCAATGTGTTGTTTGTAAACATGCTCAATATGAATGTAAGGATTATTTTGTTTGCACAAAGTATCTAGATCCACAATGAGTCATGACAAATGCTGCACTTCCTGCCCATTCAGTGTTGATGAATGGATGAGGGATGCTGTGGATTGCTTTTGAACCTGGGTGGTGTTTCACAAAAATTATGGAAAGCCATTAGTTTCTTTGAAACATGTTTGTAAAAAATCTTTTAAAAGCCATAACATGTTGATTCAAATCATGTGTTGTTTTTCTATTTAACTATTATCAAAGAGATTTCATGTTCTTGATGTAACATTTATGAAAAGTCTAAAATACTTGCATTTTTGCTTTTGAATATATTTTATTCCAAGGCTACAAATGGCGTACCATACTTTTTAAGTCCAACTTTAGAGTTAAGTTCAAATTAGGATCTTTGTGAAACACCCCCTAGCCATGGCTAGTGTGTGTGTCTTGTAATACATGAATGACAACCCATTTGGGCCTCGTTGCAGAAAGAGATGCAATCGATTGTAAAATTACAATTAATTGTAAGTCCAATCATGTGACCAAATGCGCACATCTGATTGGTTCAAATGCGCAAATTTTCTGACTTGCAATTAATTGCAACTTTGCAATCGATTGCATCTCTTTCTGCAACAGGACCCATGTGTGTCATGATCATAATGCCTTCTATGTACATACGTTATGTTACCTCATGCATGAGTCATAAGGCAAGGCTTGACATTAGCAGTGGCCCGGGGCCACCAAAAAGGGAAAAAATGTTGGTGGTGGCCCAATTGGGCCTCTCGGGGGCCCATCCATTCAGGCACGTAACATAATATATTTTTAAATTTACTTGCCTGAACATAAATTTTACTTACCCACTTCTAGATAAGATGTCATTCTTTTGCAGGCATCTTTAAGTTCAATAAAACATTCCATAAACCACAAGGATTCCATGATCATCAAGTTGGTAAAATGTTAAAGTTTACAGTGATAAATAATTCAAATGATGCAAGAAAACATCCAATCGCTTTGTAGTCGTAACTCGGGCACATTTCCTTTCTATTCATTTCTGAATCAATGTAGAATGGATTATTTTGTATCCTTTGATGAAGTTAAAAGAAATCTTATTGAATCAGTTTGATTGTCCTGATCTTTTTAGACTAGCTTGGAAGTATTTTTTCTTTCATATAATAAAATAAAGAGACAGTAATCTCGCAAATTTTGAATTTTGGCTTGCAAAAGGTAGAAATTATCTTTAGGGAAATACATTTTCTTTTGTAGTTGAACAGAAATGTTAGCTGCCCAATCGAGCAAGCAAACTAGATCATAATATTAATTTGTTTTGCCTGAAATGAACTTTTACTGTGCTAGTGCTAGTGTCGAGCCCTTGATTTCATCATATCTGCATTCTTCATCATGAATCTCCTAATTGCAGGCAGAATGTGTTGTGTGACGTGGTGCTGGAGGCTGAGGGGGTGGAGATCCCTGCCCACCGCATCGTCCTGGCATCGTGCAGCCAGTACTTCTCTGCCATGTTCACCAGCGAGCTGTCCGAGAGCCGTGCAGAGAAGATCATCCTTCAGGAGGTGGATGGAAGGGCGCTGGCGCTCCTCGTCGACTTTGTCTACACGTCCGAGGTGCAGGTCACCGAGGAAAATGTGCAGGTCAGTATAATGATGACGATGATAGCGATGATCGGCATGATTGTGATGCTGATGTTGAGGAGGAGGAGGAGGAAGAGGGAGAAGAGGAGGGGAATGATACTTTAAGATGAAGAAGATGAGGAGTGCAGGTCAGTTTAATGATGACAATGATTATGCCGATTGTTATGCTGATGTTGATGATGAGTAAGAGGAGGGAGATGAGGAGAATGATATTTAAGATAATGATCATGAGGAAGAGAAGGGTGAAATGATAGATGAGGAGGAGGAGGATTAGGAGAGGAAGTATGGTGATGATGATGACGACGACGATGACGACCACCACTACCACCACCGCGATGATGATGATAATGATGAAAATTGAATGGTAATGATGATCACCGTGATCAGTACAATGGTGATGATGTTGGAAATGAAGATGGTGGTGGTTGCGGTAATAATGATGGTAATGCTGATTATGAACATGATAATGATTGTTGGTGTAATAATGACTGTGATGATTCTGATGATGTTTAAAGTCATTATATGGTCATTATATGATGATGATGCTGCTGCTGCTGATGATGATGATGATGATTATCATGGGGGTGGTCATGATAATAAAATGTTTAGTGCTGACATTACTGCTGCTTATGATGATTCACAAACAAAAAATTGTTTTCCCTCTTCAACTTATCAGACACTGCTGCCGGCTGCCAGCCTGCTACAGCTAAACGATGTACGTGATGCATGCTGCGACTTTCTCCAAAAACAACTCCACCCGACTAATTGCCTGGGCATCAGGGCATTTGCTGATGTCCATTCATGCAGCGAACTCTATCACTACGCTCAGAACTATACAATGCAGCATTTCAGGTACTTTTGGATAAATCATTCTAACTGTATTTTTTATTCTAAGAAACAAGCCAACTCTTAGAGTTATTATTCCAAATAAACAGAAGTCTTTTTTTAAAAGAATTACATTGAAAAACTTTCCAAACTATTTCATCTGGTTCAAATGTATTCATGTTCCTTGCATATTAACTTAAAGGACAAGATATTGAATTAAACCTAATCATATTTAAATACAATTCAATACTTGCGTACATCATTCGTTGCTCTATCAGGAAAACTCTGACAAGCTTTTAGGTTGCTAGGAATAACGTCTGGTAATAGGATTACATTACGAATTTGAATGTTTGAAAGATGCAAATCTAATGGGAAATCAGGGTTTGCTAATTTAATGAGCCCAATAGTTATTTATGTGATCCATTAACTATATAAGATTTACTCAAAAGTGATATTTGAGACTTCAATCATATACCAATATCATAGTAAGATTCTTCTGAATGATGCATGACAGTTTAATAGGAAAACAAATCATTGTTTAACTAGTGATATAAAATGAAGATTGATGTCATATTTATCACCTTTGCCCATGGATTTTAAATACAATTGAAAAGCGTTAATTGAACGCTTTTCTTTTCAATCACAAGTATTTCCATAATTAGGGAGACATTTGACAAATCTAGACCCGTTTCATTCTTCTGTTGCCATAAGCGAAACGACAAGGTACGATAGAAATGTGATTTTGAGTTAAATTTGATCAAGTTATATCACTTGAATATAGCCTTGATATGATTTCTATCCTGACTTCTTTTTGTTGAGCCCACCGTAAGTGGAGGGAGACTAAGGGATCCAAATTGCGTCCGTCTGTCTTGATTATTTTCTGAGTTATGATTTTAGAAAAATATTGAAATATGTAAATTTTTGCACATGAGTATGAAAGTGTCTTTATTTAATGTAAATCATATATCTCATGAAACTTTACACATGGATCATTCCAAAAATGGAATAAAACAACAGAAATATAAAACTTCAATTTTTCCGAAAAAGTTTCACTTTTCAAAGACTGGCCCTTATTAGGGTTGATAACTGTCCAACCCTACATATGTTTGTAACCAAACTTGATTGGTAGATGCCCTATATTGGCCTCCATAATATTCTGGGGTCAAAGGTCACACAAGTAGGTCAAAGGTCAAATGTGAAATTTTACCTGCAAGAGTCTTATTAGGGTTGATAACTTTCCAACCCTGCATCTGTTTGTAACCAAACTTGATCGGTAGGTGCCCTATATTGGCCTCCATGATATTATGGGGTCAAAGGTCACATAAGTAGGTCAAATGAGGTCTAATGTTGCATGAATTTGCGCAAGTGGGCGAGACACTTTACGGTCATCGCCTTGTTTTTATCGTACTTAACTGTATTTTGAGTCAGACTGCATAATTTCATTCTTTGTTTATCCCTAGTGCTGTTGTTCACAGTGACGAGTTCTTTGCATTGTCAGCTGCGCAAGTCTGTGAGCTCATCAGCAGTGATCACCTGACAGTACACTCTGAAGAAGAGGTAAGTTGAAACTGTCTATAGCAGCCAACCTGCCTATAGTGGCCATCAAAAGTGATCCCCTGCAGAGAAAGACGGTGCTATGGAACCTGTCTATAGAGTTCACCTGTCCACAGTGGCCACTTGCTTCCCTTAGGTGGCTTTAGATAGGTTTGTCTGTATCTATTCTGCACATGTGGATTGCATGTACAAAATATGCGCAAAATATCCTTGTACTATTAGTATGAAAGTTCATCTGTATTACTGTTTCATACAAAGCATTTTGATAAATAGTACTTATTCATATCTTAGTATTGCTACGCTTTAAAAGTAGCCTCCAAACTATACAAATTTGAATGATTTTCCCTGGCTTTGCAGGTCTTTGAGGCTGTGGTGTCATGGGTGAAGCAGGACCCCGGTAACCGTAGCGACTACATGCCGCAGCTTGTCGAGCACGTTCGACTCCCTCTTCTCTCCCGAGAATTCTTAATACAGAGGGTCGAAGAGGAATCACTCATTAAAGGTAAAAAACCAGCACTAATAATAATTATTTAAATGATGATGATGGTGGTGATGATGATGGTGGTTATGACATTTATGATGAAGGTGATGGTGATGATGATGATGATGAAGACAAGGACGAGGATGACAACATTAACTACAACAATGACAATGACCACGATGAGTGGTGGTGGTGATGAAAATTATGATTAGGATATGTGAGTAGATATATCTGACGGTACTTGTGAATGATTTATGTTTGACAGGGAACAGCAGCTGTAAGGACTTCCTGATTGAAGCCATGAAATACCACCTACTACCAAAGGAGCAGAGGGGCACCATGAAGAACCCCCGCACCAGGTTACGCACCCCTATAGGACTACCAAAGGTGAGATATGTACCCCCATGGTATATCACTATCAAAGGACATGTGGGCAATTCCACGCCAAATGAGCCAAAAGTGGAAAAATCAAATGAGGATTATTTCTGATCTTGTTTATTTTTTCTGGATTATTTTGTATAAATCATGATCACATAATGATATCTTTCAGTTTACATGATTAAAAAAAATATTGGGCGTCTCCTGATAGGAGAAACAGACACCATACATGAACCCATACACATGGGACTACACAGTGCCTATTTCTAGATTTTCTTAATTTTTTGCATTCCTTTCTATTATTTTTCTGTTTTAAGGTACCAAATTGGATGATTGGATATCACAATATGTGTTCACATTAAAATTTAATTTTTTTGAGAGCCCTAAAGTATATTTGTAATGAATCAAAATCTCTGTCCTTCCGTTACTGTCCTTCCATTACCGAACAGTGAAGCAATTAACTTCTTGTAATTAATATACCAATAGACATATTTTTTTCAAATAAATGTTGTAATACTCTTTGAACATTAGGGAATGGACTATGAGCCAATATAACATGATAGCATTTGAAACTTCACAGAGATTGGATCATAACTAAAGAACTTGAAAATCCATGTCCATTTTGCCGTCCTTCCGTTACCGGCCTCATTAGTGTCCATATCTAATAAACGTAATGTAACAAAAAAAACACCAAAAAATAGGAAATCAAAGGTGTCCCACCAAGAGTCTCAGAAATGTTATTTACAATGTTGAATCATAAGCAGGATCCTGGAATTATTTGATTAAATTTCAAAAATTGCGTCTGAATGTCCTTCCGTTACCGTGGAATTGCCCATGTGTATCCCGAAGGTTCATTCTGATTGTAAGACATATGCACTGTTAAAGGGAACCAACACCCCAAAATAATATTCTTATAAATCAAAGGTAATAGTTTTAGCAGTCCATTTCACCAACTAGTTCAGAATAATCAGTTTCCAGACAAATTATATAATTTGAAAACTCATCACCATACTAAAGTATGTGTTCATGGGTTTGCAGAAGAAGACGATTTGTTTAGCTGTCAATAATTGCACTTTGTAAACTTTATTTCTCTCTCCACCTCATGTTGGTAGTCAAGAATTCAGGCACCTAAAGCAATTAGCAGTGTGGAGGTGTACGATCTCTCTAACTCAACAGAATTTAAAACTTTAGAATGAATACATTTCCTTATCCAGTGCTCAAAATTAGCACAGACCCACTGGCCCTGGGGCCACTAAAAATTTGCTTTGGCCCACCCAATTTCATTGATCCTAAATTTCACTGGCCCCAATGGTCAGCCAGATATGACAGAATTTGTTGTGTTTTTTTGTTGTTTGGGGCCACCAGATTTAGGTTTCACTAGAAATACACAAATTCTTGATTTTTACTTGCCAGACTGGGCCACAATTCAGAATTGCGTTACCAGCCGATTGACGACCGGCTGTAGATCGTAATTGTAAACTCTGGAATTGATTGATTTCCTTCCCAGTTAATGCTGGTGGTCGGAGGCCAGGCACCTAAAGCAATCCGCAGTGTGGAGGTGTACGACTTCAAGGAAGAGACGTGGACGCAGGCGGCTGAGATGCCTTCAAGAAGATGTCGAGCAGGTGAGTGAACCCTAGAGGGTGAACCACTATGTGTATTTAATTGTTAGAGAATAGAGCTCTATACCTACTTTGATTGAAAAGTAGTATTGTACTTTTTTCGAGGGACAGAGTGTTTTTGGTGAATCCTTTACTGCATAGGAAGCACAAGGGGAGGAACATTAAAGGGATGCCTGTAAAGTGTCTTAACTCCATGAAAATTACTTGGAGCTTCCTCGTTTCTCTTCTACCGTGTTTAGCTAATGGTAAGAGAAGAATAAAATAGGGTTAGATTTTTTCAAATGCCCCTTTAGTATGACGATATCTATCATTCAGCTCAAGAGCGTTAATGAACGGTCATAAAGCTCATTAACGTCATACAGTAATTCATTGTAAAAGCTGATGCATATTTTCGCTTTTTTAACCAGGAAAGCAGTGTTCTTTTTAAATAAAACTTTCACACATCATTCGGACATATCTTACAATGATTTTGGTACAGGATTGAAGTCTCAAATGTCATTTTGACACTTAACAGGTGCACCTTTAACATGAATTAGCTAGAATTTCATGGATAATAGAAGACGCCATGTCCAATGGTGGAATTCAAACTTTGTTCCTGAGCGTCTCAGTTAGACGCGCTCCCAACTAAGCTAACTCACCTCTCTGGTTAAAAGAATAAAATTGTTTTCCCAGGAGAAACTTCCTACTTAAAGGCATGAGTTTTTTTTCTTCATAGGTGTTGCTGTTCTGAATGGCATGGTGTACGCTGTAGGAGGGTTCAACGGCTCTCTCAGAGTGAGAACAGTCGACGTCTACGATCCCGTCAGAGATCTCTGGGCGTCGGTGGCGTCGATGGAAGCGCGGCGAAGCACGCTGGGCGTTGCTGTGCTCAACGGCATGATCTACGCAGTCGGGGGCTTTGACGGAACCACAGGTTGGTTTGTTAACTTGTTTTTTATCACATTCCCTTTTGAGTTTGTGAAATCCCCGTAGACTTTGTACACAACCCACTCGGTTCACGTAGTCAAGGGGTTAACCTGCTGTTGTTTATTATTTCTTGTATTTGATTCCTGAACCTTCCATTCTCCTACTCCTAACATTGCCCTCAATGCCAAAATCCATAACCCTAATCCCAACCCCTTACAGTAATCCTTATCCCTAATCCCAATCTGAAGCCTCTGATTTCTGATTTGCCTAGTAGACCAAGAGGCAAGATACCTCTGCTATTTGTTATTTGTCGAGCCCACCAAGGTGGGGGGAGACTAAGGGATCCAAATTGCGTCCGTCTGTCCGTCCGTCATCCGCGACCCTTGCAAAAATTTGAATAACTTTCCAACCCTGCATCTGTTTGTGACCAAACTTGATCAGTAGATGCCCTATATCCACCTCCATTATATTCTGGGGTCAAAGGTCACATAAGTAGATCAAAGGTCAAATGTGAAAGTTTTGGGGTAAGAGTCTATAAGGGTTGATAACTTTCCAACCCTGCATCTGTTTGTAACCAAACTTGATTGGTAGATGTCCTATATTGGCCTCCATGATATTCTGGGGTCAAAGGTCACATGAGTAGGTCAAAGGTCAAATGTGAAAGTTTACCTGCAAGACTCGATAATGGCATGAATGGGAGACACATTTACAGCTATCGCCTTGTTATTGTTACCTATTTTCATCACTTTTGCTGTTATTCAGGCCTAAGCAGTGTAGAGGCGTACGACCCTAAAGTAAACGAATGGAGACCAGTTGCTCAGATGAACACTAGAAGAAGCAGTGTGGGTGTGGCTGTATTAAATGGTAAGTAACAGGGATAGTTGTTATATGAATCATACAATTTTCTCCATTGAAATTGAATTGTGTTAAAATGACTAATAAAAAATCCCACGTGGTGGTTTTGATGTTAAGAACTATACCAAGCAGTCCGCTAGGCATCTATTACTTGTACAATAATGTTTGAATAAAATACATAAAATGGCACATATGAATAAAGAAATTTAGGCCAAGGTCAAGGAAGTGGCATAATATTCTGTATGACTGAAGTTGTTCTCAAACCCAGTCAATCTAATAAATTTGTTTTTCTTTTTGTTCCCAATCTCTCGTGCAGGTTATCTGTATGCGGTTGGAGGGTATGATGGTGCTTCCAGGCATTGTCTCAGCTCGGTGGAGAGATATGACCCGACGGACAACAAGTGGTCAGCCGTAGCCGAGATGAGCACAAGAAGAAGTGGTGCAGGTATAAATACAACTTCCATCTTCAAATTGGCAATGAAGTATCCCTTTGATCATTAGTCAAAGGCAATCACTATTCATTCAGTCTTCTGATACTTCTTCAACACAACTCAGCATCTTGTAATTGTAGTATTTACCTCACTTAGAATATGTTGCTTTGCACAAGTTTACCATTGTCAAAATTGACAGACAACAAGTGGTCAGCTGTAGCCGAGATGAGCACAAGAAGAAGTGGTGCAGGTATTAAAACAACTCTTCAATCTTCAAAATTGGCAATGCAGAAGTGCTTTTATATATTAGACAAAGAAAATAGATCAATTAATAATTTACTAAACATTACAATAAAAGAGATGCCAAATACAGGTGAGAGAGCAGTACAAAGTAACGAGATACAGCAATGCTTTTGCTCCTAGGGAAAGTTATTAAGTTGTCCCTGCTTGATGGGGTACCATGTTAAGACCAAACATTTCTTATGTTCCGTCAGGAAATTATCCCCACTTTAATTGGATAGAATGTACCTTGCAAATGCCTACCCGATTAAGCAGAGCCTACTGTAATACTTACCTAATATTTCATACATTTCTTTTATTTATATTTGTTTTGATCTCTCTAGGTGTTGGTGTGGTGGATGGCCTACTCTATGCAGTCGGTGGCCACGATGGACCGATGGTCAGAAAGAGTGTGGAGATGTATAATCCAGACCTTAACAGCTGGACACAAGTTGCTGACATGACACTGTGCAGGCGAAATGCCGGTAAGTTATAAGGGCCTTAATTTTCATCAGTTGTATAAAATTATTCATTATATTTGTCGAATTCAACCAAAATCCCTTTGAGCCTTCAAAATTCTCTTTACCTTTTTGTTTGGCTTTATATGGTAATAAAATGATGAAATCGGTCTTGATTTTAAAAATATCTTCTTAATTATGGAGATATTTATGATTGAATGAAAAGTGTTCCAGGAACCCAATACAGACAGCCTCACGTACATACAGTCATGCAAGCAAATAACACACACAAAGACATGCATGTCTACAAACCCATTCAAACAGATATGAAATTTGGAATTGCCAAGAGTTTATTTACTATTATCCATTTTATCTTGCACACTAGGCGTTGCGTCAGTAAACGGCTTGCTATACGTTGTCGGTGGTGACGATGGATCGTCAAATCTCGCGTCGGTAGAATGCTACAATCCACGATCGGACAACTGGACGTTACTGCGATCGAACATGACGACGGGGCGGAGCTACTCAGGCATAGCAACGATCGACAAGGTTCCGGCGCTCAATGCGTACCGTGATGGCAACTCGCTTCAGTGGGATCCGGAGAGTATGAAGACGGAAGGCGCGTATGCCGTCGCGCAACTTCGAAAGACTTGACGAACTTAACAACGTGATGCTTGTTGTTGTTTTCTCATTGGCCAAAGTAAAGGGGTGTATGCAGGTGGACAACGGAGAAACGCTTGATCAAATTACAATACATTGCTTATTGTTTTCTTATTGGCCAAATCTTTGTACTCCAGAGTTCATATGCAGTTGTACAACTAAAGGAAAACGTAGCAAACAATGTGGTGCTTGCTTTTGTTTTTCTCAGTGGCCAAAGTAAAGGGGTGTATGCATTTGGAGAGCAAAAGGATACTTGGCTGAGAAACAATTAATTGCTTATTGTTTTCTTATCGGCCAAATCTTTGTACTCCAGAGTTCATATGCAGTTGTACAACAAATATGGAGACTTAGTAAACAAAGTCCTGCTTGTTTTTGTTTTCTCAGTGGCCAAAGTAAAGGGGTGTATGCATTTGGAAAGCAAAAGGATACTTGGCTGAGAAACAATTAATTGCTTATTGTTTTCTTATCGGCCAAATCCTTGTACTACAGAGTCCATACGCAGTTGTATAACTAATAATAAGAAAGACTTGGCAAACTTACAACTCAGTGCTTATTGCTTTTTTTCAAGAACGCTTTGAACTGCATTGGAATGAACACCAGAGAGTAATAATCAGATGCGTTTTCATGGTTTTGCAGCTAGAAAACTTGTGATAAACTATTTACGATACGGTGCTTATTGTTGCAATACTGGCTAAAAAAAGGTGTTTTGGTGTCTGCTGCTAGTGTATTCACTGCTATGAAATGTGAACCTTCAATGCAATGCGAATCATTTACTTATTAGCCAAATTCAGTGGATCATGATAGAGAGCAACTTGAGGAACGTATGTAGTTTCTCAGCTATGTAATGGGAGAAACTTACGATGCGATGCTTGTGTTAGTATCTAAGTGGTTATATCTGTGTAGTGCGTATGCACATTGGCAGTTCAAGAACTTTTGATACAATGCGAGTTTACTTATTGTGTCCGAAAGGAAAAAACCTAAAGAGTAGTAAATGTTAGTGTTACATGCAATTTCAAGGCTACAAAGATATGTGAATACAGTGAATACACTGTGATAAACTTGCAATGTAATTTTAATGTTGGCTTCTAAGTGGCCAAATCTGTAAAATGTGTATGCACAGCTCGAATCACGAATCGTGAATTTACAATGTAATGTTTGTTAATGCATGTTTTCTTAGTGGCCAAATCAATGTACTGCAATGGAAGAAAACGGGACAGTGAGAAAAGATGAGACGAGTGCATGCTGCCTCATAGGTACAAAAACTCAATGAATACAAAGCGATGTTTATTGTTGTTTTTTATTGGCCAAATCTGTTTGCTGGAAATGCGCAGCTGCAGAATGATTCATCAACTTACAAGGCAATGCATATTGGATTGTTGTGTTCTTAACGGCATAATCTTTTCACGGCAATTGAAATTTGGCCAGCTAAAAAATTACATACTGGTAAACTTGCAAATGCAATGGGGATTGTGTTCGTAGTGTCAAAATCATTGTACTGCGATGGAATCTTTTCACGGCAATTTAAATTTGGCCAGCTAAAAAATTACATACTGATAAACTTGCAAAAATGCAATGGGGATTGTGTTCGAAGTGTCAAAATCATTGTACTGCAATGGAACAGAAAAACAGAAAACAGAATGTAAAGAAAATATGGGATTATTGAAAATGGACAGGTTCATACGTCCTTCTTTCGCAGTGTTTACTGTGCAATGTGCAATGATGGAAGAAATTTTTGTTTGTGTCAAGTTTTTGCTCAACGCTCAAAATCTCTGCTAGTTATTAATACCTTGACCACTGATCTGTATTACCGGAAGTGCAGTAAAGCTTCAAGGACAGACGCCATTTGCTGCAATCCATAGGGGGGAGCTGTAGACAAATGTAATTTGAAATGAGCTCGCAAGGGACCTGATAAGATGCTCTTACAACTGAGCTAACCTGCCTCCCTAGTTGCTTGTCTTACAATTTAGGGGTGAGGAATCTTCTTGGCCCTGTTGCAGAAAGAGTTACAATTGATTGTAAAGTTTCAAGTCAGAAAATATGCACATTTCAACCAATCAGATTTGCACATTGAGTCACATGTTCTGACTTGCAATTAATTGCAACTTAACAATCGATTGCAACCCTTTCTGCAATGGGGCCCTTTAGTTTATAGCAGCTGTTTTTTGTTGGTATATCTTGCGAGAAACAAATTTAGCCATGAAACTTTTTGGAAGCATATTGAATCAGTTGATGACCCATTGCTATCATGTACTCTGTATGCTGTATAACATACAGTCAAACCTGTCTATAGCGACCGCTCAAGGGACCCAGCAAGAGTGGTCTCAATAACTGTTTGGCGGCCATCTTGGATTTTTTTATTACCACCAAATGCAGTGGACAGCAGGTTGCTAGTGCAGGTTTGCCTGTACTAATAACTTCACAAAATTGAGCCGACCAGACCATTTTGCAAATCATTGATTTTATGATAATCTGTGACTAGTCATGCTTGAAAATGAGCAAAGAAAAGTGGGCTTCCTGGGACTCGAACCCGAGACCTCCGGATTGCTAGACTGGTGCTCTACCGACTCGGCTAGAAAGCTCTTGTGGTGGCTGTTCGTCCCAGGAACTCTTTTCAATGCTCGTGTTAATCAGAAGCTAGAATCAAAATCTTGTAAGAATACATATTCCCGAGTTGAATGTTTTCTACCCTCTGACTAATGGCGAAAACATTATTGCTTGTGGATTATCAAAAAGTTCTGGTTATACTAGGTATACATTTTTCTGGCAAGAGTACCTTATGATATAAACATGCGTTAGTGGAATATCCCCACTTCTTATAGAAGTGTGTGTTAATATTATTTCCCTGAATTTGGAATGTAACAAAGTGTCCATGTGGAATATTGTAATTTTTTTTGGTGATATTTAATGTTTAGAAACTCTTTTTGTGTGTATGTACATGGACCCTGCAATATTGATAGTCACATGTGAGAATGCAATGAGAGTTCTGCAGTATTCAGTAGTGTGGTGTAAATTATTATTATTTTTCCTTGAAATACTTGAGTGCCCTATCTAGGCAGCTCGGCTAAAGTCAAGGTAATAATGCTCTGAGCGCTTTGAGACTTTGGTGATAAGGCGCTATATAAAAATGGACAATTATTACTATTATCAATGCACTTAAAAAACATATGAGTGAGATGTTCTTTTGCTACAAGGTTTATTATAACTAATGTGACTATAGAGTAGTATTTATTGACAGCATTTTATTGGCTCACCTTTTTTTGGGTGTGTGTGTAAAGTCATCAAATCTGTGCAGATAATGTACTCTTGACCACTGATCTCTTTATCACTGGAATAAACTGGCATAAACAACTGAAATCAATATCTGCCATTTTGGACTATCAACAATGGTTATTATATACAGTAGGTAACAATTAAAAGCAATATGTAAACACATGCTTGACACATTCATCACATGTTTTATCAGTGAGAAAAAAAATACACAGGGGTCATGGTGATGTACGTTTATGCTATTTCTAGTGATAGAAGTCAGTGGGCAGGGGTTACATGTAGATCATTGATCTCAATGTAAAATTCTGGATTGACTGTTGCTCAACAAAAGTGACGCCATGGATCTGCCATGCTACCACACCAAGGCCCAGTTATAGTTACAATCAATTGTAAAGTTGCAATTAATTGCAAGTCTGATCATGTGACTGAATGCGCACATCTGATTGGTTCAAATGTGCATATTTTCGGTTTACGACTCTTTATGCAATGGGGCCCAAGAGTGAGTTATGAATTTTTAATTGAATTGTGTACACCTGTGCCCCATTTCATGTTCGTTTTTGGCAATGAACAAAATAAATCCCCCTGAAAAAATTAGAACAATATCAGGAGTGTGGTAAGATGTCGCATGGTGGTGTTACCTTTTCACACTAAGTTGAATAGGGAATAGTCCTTCCAGAGTTTTAGAATAGAGACCAGGGGAGGCGGGGGGGGGGGGGGTGTTGCATTATGAGTTGCTATTAATCGCAAGTCAGAAAATGGCACCTAACTGCGCAAATCTGATTTGCTCACATGCGCAACTTTATGATTAATCGCAACTCTTTATGCAACACCCCCCAGACCTGCCCTGGCCCTGCCAGTGCCCCAAAATGGGTGGAGTCTCGACTGAGACAATGAACTTGAACTTTGGTAATAAAGAAACATTTTGAGTCTGCATGTTATTTGTATTTTTTTATTCAGTTCATATTCGGAGATGAGAAATGTGTAAAACTGAATTGTGCATGTATTAATGACTCGTTTAATATATTTATTGATTTAATCATGTTCTTGGATGTACATGTATGAGCAAATCATGTTTTTTCTACTTTGTTGCTATCATTATCAACTCATATTTCTTTCATGAGAATGAAAATGTATGATTTGTATGTTATGTGTTTAGTAATTTAAACCATTGCCATGGTAATCTGTTCTTATTTGATCATGACAAATAACCCATTCAGGACTGGTCCCCCAAATCCTTGGGCTAGTGTCTATGGAAAATGTACTACAAATTGATATTGTGTTCTGTGGGCTAATAGATAGCTTCATTTGCGAATCCGTGGACGATCTAGAATTTTACATTGAGATTAAATGGCATTCTTACTTTTGAAAGGATCTACTATTACTTCGTAACATTATTGTATTACCATTTTGATAAAGACAACATCGCAAAGGGGAAATTATTATTGAATGCAGAGATGAATTCATGTGAGATAGGAGATATGCTCAAATTTGCCGCAATATTTATTTAATAGAAATTATTTTTGTTTCCATGTTTATGCAAGACAGCTATCTAACAAATGGTGGATTTAAAATGATTGCTGAAACTTTGGTTTTGAACTTATTTGATGCAAATACCCAAAGTTCACTTCACCGATTTTCTTTGTTAAGTCTATTGAAAGACAAAATGTAAAAAAGTACCATTGCAAATGAAATTTCTTAACTTGCCAACAATGGTAGTGTTTCAATTGTGTAATTGTTTTGAATCAGTGTATTAACATCATTTGAAGAAAATATGTTCTTGATGATTATGATGACAATGATGAGGATGAGGATGATGGAAATTTGATTTTTTATTGAACTTCAATAGTTTGATTCAATATTAAAACAACTGTCAGAAAACTGAATTCTACCGTCTACATTTTCTTATTTTTCTTGTATTACTCTCTGCAACACCCAATGTTTTCAACAAAATATGAAAAATAACAGAACATTCAGCACCTTTCATTGATTTTCCCAGATAATATGGAAAGATTTGTATGAGAAAACAAAACCTGTCTATAGTGACCACCTTAGGGTGATGGACAAGTTACATAACACTATTTCATTTTTTGTTTTTATGTAGTAGAGTTTTTATCAAATAACCTTTAAATAAATCCTTTATGACCTTTACAAGCACAACTTATTTGATTAGAATTTGACATGCAATGCCCTGAAATGTGTCTTGTACCTGTTCTGGACAAAATTTTACAAATGTGCTGCACATACATGACATGTAGCAGTACTTTTTTGGGGGAATTTTTTTTTCTGTGCCCCTATGACAGGGATAAGTGGGGGGGGGGGGGGGGGGGGGTGCACATATATAATGTAAGATGGGTATGTGCCGCTTAAAAGAACCCCGTTTTCACACCCGTTTGCCGCTCTAAAGATAGCCGATTTTCAAAAATTGCCGCTCCATAGACCCACGGAATGACTTGGCTAGGTAGTTGAGTAGCGCCAAGTCCATTATTCTTCTTCTAGTCAGCTCCTTGGACCACCATTTGAGCCTTTTTGAGGGTTTCCATAGGTCTTTGGTAGCTCCAAGTCTATGTATTTTGTAGTTTTAGTCTGCTCCTTAGACCCCTTAACTCCCGTTTCAGGGTTTTTGTAGCTCCAAAGACCCTATATTTTTTGCTTGTAGTCAAGCTCTTGACCCCCATTTCAGAGTTCCGTGCGGCACACCCCCATCAAAAAATAATTTGAGTACCCCCCGGGTAAGTGTGTCCAGTGAGGGATAATCGGCATCGACGTCATTTGGCCAGTTCAATTATTTGTTTTTTCAACACTCAAGCATTCATACATGGAAAAACACATACACACTCAAACACAAACATACAGATGGACAATCAAACGAACAGTCATTCACACAACATACATGTACATTGTACTACACACTAACTCATGCACGTCACGCTGATGTCACTCGTACAATGTCAATATTTTTGTGCGGTAATTAAATAAACTGAAGTTGAATTTTAGAAAGCTAATACTGTATGCCACGGACCATCGCTTTTACATGCGACACACACACTACCCACGCTGCATATATTCAACCATGTGAACAGATATTCTCTGATACTTGATTTGTTCCTGTCATAACCCATCTTCATGAAACCCAGCTATACCTTAAAGGGATCTAGTAACTTTGTTAACAAGTGCAAAGTGATGCATAGTTAATAAAATGTGTATTGGTGTGATCTGATATGTCCAGAAAGTAATGTGTGAAAATTTCAAGTTAATTGGATGTTATTTGGCCGAGAAATTAGTGAAAATGCAAAGTGATATTCACTTACTCATTGCACTTACTTTGTACACGGCTGAAAAGGACCCGTAGATAATTTCAATCATAAATATCTTTTGAACAAAAGGGAAATTTGAAAAACCAAAACCTGTCCCATGCTTTTATAAATAATACAAGGTATGAGGGAACTGCTAGAATTCCATTGGATTTTGAAGATTTGGACAATGTTACTAAGTCCCTTTAAAGGGACCTAGTAACATTGTCCAACTCCTCAAAACTTGCTTGGAACTCTAGTGGTTCTCCCAAACCTTGTCATATTATTAATAGAAGCATGGGACAGGTTTCATTTTTTTGAATTTCCCTTTAGTTATAAAGATATTTACGATTGAAGTATTCAAGTCTTAAACTATCCACTGGATACAAAGTCAGTGCAATGGGTTAGTGAATATCACTTTGCATTTTCACTCATTACTCGGCCATATAACATCCATTTAACGTGAAATTTCCACATATCACTCAGTGGACATATCAAATCACAACAATACACGTTGTATCAACCATTCATCACTTTTTGCACATGTCAACTAAATCCCTTTAAATAATCAAGTCTATTTTGGATGACAGGGCCAGTGCCCATATTCATGAAACCCTGATAAGCTAGTTGGTTGATCAAATTACCATTTCGATGTCTGCTAGGCTTAGCTGGTATTCACAAAAGGCCGATAGGCTGAATTCGCTATCGTAGTTAAGGCCTGACCTAGCATGACAACCCATCTGTCTAAATTCCACAAGCATCTGGTATTCCACAACATTGTTAGTCGAAATGCGAACAATTACAACAATAGAACGGTGGCGCAGACTAATTGAATTGAAATCTATTGATGTGAGACCTTATGTGTCGAGCTTTGTAGGGCACACAACAAAGGCGTGAAGTTGAATGGTGGCTTAGCACATAGCTAAATTTTTCATATTCACGAAAACCTGCTAAGAACAAATTTGCTCCACAACAGTATCAAAAGTTAGAGTTACTCTGTTGTGCCGCTAAATCGCTAGCAAGTAACAATCTGCCCGGTTTTTCTTCGTATTTGTTAGCTAAAAACAAGGTTTCATCTTAAAGCCTTTAGGTAATCTGCCTTTCTTTGCCGTTTTGCTGACATCATTAGCTCACTTCTGCAGTTCGGTTTGATTTGTTGTGTTGTCAAATTATGTTTTGATGTATAGATCTACAACTACATGGCGGAGCTTGGCCTTAATGTGTTAAGGGGGAGGGGGGTTGTGAGCATAGAAGTATGACTCCAACACTGCCATTGTAGAACTAGAAGGTAAACTGTATTGCCCGTAGGTACCGTACCCCATACCCTTTGTACATAAAACAATGGCGGGCTGACGGTCTTGTTTACGAGCAGTATTGAACGGAGGAAGTTCGTCACAAAACTGCATTGTGGGGAAATAATATGACGAAACAATAAGAATGTGCGTAAGGCGCGCACTTTACCAAGCGCACTCACACTGTACATTTTCTATGGCAAAGATGTCATTAGCGCGTACATTTGTGATTTTGCGCGCGATGAATTTGTAAACAATTTTTTCCCTTGGCTGAGACAGTGATCCGTGTATGAAGAGCGACTCTTCTGCAAATATTGAGCAATCATAAACAGTATTTAACACAAAACGTAACTAAAAAATGAGTCTTATTAATGGGGTAGAAAAGGGCAACACAAATTGATTACGCTAGATAAAGAGGTGGTGAATATTTCACCGCTCAATGGGATGTATTTTATTATTAAATTCCTGATCAATTTCGAAATACACAGCCTGTCATACTTTTGATGACGTTTTGTGACGTAGCTAAACTGCTTCTAATCGCATACATACCTAACCATCATGGCGGCTGAGTTTACCCCCCCTGGTTGTGAGGTACGGTACTTATGAGGGGAGATGTATTTGTTCTGTTTGATTGGGGGTGGCCATGACAACATGTGCTTACGCGTGATTCCCCCCCCCCCCCCCCCCCCCCCGTGAAGAACAAAGGTGATCACGTGTTGTGCGCTTCGTATCGTCCAACTTGGCATTCTGGCAAGGAGATATTAGCGGACAGCTAGGCTATCAGGCTTTCATGAATATGGACACAGGAAACCAAGACATTTTCTTAGATACCAACTATCCCTGATCATATGTGACTCGATATAGCAAAACCCTGCACTTGTCGCTTATTCATGTTTTGAAGAAATGGGCATTATAAGTTTACATATATATATGTGAAACAATCATATCTTTGCCAAATATTGTCCAAATATTGATGTTTTAGAAGAAAGCATCAAATGTAAGCTTGTAATGAGGCCTTTCTCATGGCTCGAAAATCTAAATTTTGATATTTACCGACAAGTGCAGGGTTTTGCTATTTCCAGTCACATAGATGTACATACATGTACGTGTACAACCACACAAAAATAAGTGAGTTTGAGAGTCAACAGTTTATTTATACAACCATAATTTAATCCACTTTGAATCAAAGGTAAGGGCAGCACAACTTCCATTTCAATTTTTTCTGTGCTATTTCTTGTTTTAGAGTATTTTTGTTTCTTCATACAGATGCAGAAAGCCTAGATTGTGTGATACATGTAAAGTGAATAACAAACATACAAACAAACATCTTTTTCTACATATATAACATATGACTAAATGAAAAAAGAAATTAAAATTCATCACATAGAAAAACGTTTACTTCCGCTTGCCATATTGCTCAATGGATGACTAATTACATAACAATCTAAGCCTGTTGATTAGTGATCGTAGTACCGGTTTCTACATGTTAGTAAACATTAACAATTAATTTCAAGTTCCACACTATCAAAAAACCGGCAAAAAACCAAAAAAAATTTGTTATAATTACAGTAAATCAGGGTGGCACGCATGCCTCGCGATACAAACAAAATGCAGAAAATCACAAGATCACACAAATATTGAAGAAAACAATGAAAATATGCCATCTTAAATCACAAATTGAGATGTATTACAAATGCAATGCACCAATGCGCCACAAAAAATATGTAAGTACATGTAGTACATGTCGAGTACAACCGTACATGTCGAGTACAACCTAAAGAACCTAACCCCCTGAAAATAAAATCACATTGTCTGAATATAAATTTCTCACTGGAAAACCAATCATCATGTAACTCTCATATTGTTTTGACAAAATTAATAGTGCAAAATAAACTATAGTATAAACTTTAATCCATTGACACGATTGACTTCCTACAACACTCAATACAACCACATGTTTATTTGTAATAGTTTTCGGTAAATCATGTCAGTTGAAATGTCTTTTATTAGTTTTATTTGTGGCACAGCTACATGTAATTCTGCATTTATGACATGAAATCTAATTCTACTGATCAAATCTGAACTGAACATGGTACAATGCTCACTAAAAAACAACATGTTCTCCAAGACACATGTATACCAGGTAGATATATGCAAAAACTAAGTATGCTTGACTGTACGTATAAAATGAGAGTATTCCGAGTACATGTACACTGTATCTGCACATACACAAGTAAGTACACTTCATACATGTTAATTGTATAAACTGCTGTGCAAATATATATACAGTACAAATGATTTTACAATATTATTGAAGATACAAAACAAGCGAAGGAAAATGATAACATACATAGAAAGCATGATATTTATACAGCATGAACAATGTAGCCACACGATACATGTATCACATTTTGAGACGGGCATCAACAATTCCTTAATGATGATTATGTTTTCTTTTTCAAATCTTCTTTTACAAATGTGTTTTGTTGATGTTTTTTCTTTAAAACCGCCAAATCAGCATCTTTTCAAGCCAGTCCCTTGAAAAGACGAAAGGTAGAAAGGATTCAGAGTTGTGGGTAAATGGGGGTGGGAGAAGGTCAAGGGAGGGGGGTGAAACTGCCCTTCATATGGGTTTCTTGCCCCAAACATGTCACTGTCAGTCCAGGGCTCGACACAAGCACTTGCCCCATTGCCTGGGGCAAGTCAAATTTCATAAATGGCCCAGTTTGCTTGCCCAATCAGAATACTAAATAAGTGATCAATTACAAGAGAAAAAATGTCAAATAGCAGTAACGGAGCAAATACATTTTCTGTTTGGGCAAGTCAAATTTGAAAAGTTATGATTTTACTTGCCAGCTGAGAAAAAAAGGTTAGTGTGGAGGCTTGCTGTGACCATCACCCACTCCCCTTTGTTGGTGAAAAATAAAGAAAGTAGAATAGGGGGGACGGAGGGCAAAATTAGGAGTGAATTATACTGCCCTTATTCAGAATCTCCCACATCACTCATTTTCAATTCACCATATACATGTAGGTTCTCCCTTAAAGTATCTACGCGAAGAATATTACAACGTTGGAAATTATTAATAATAAGAGAACTATGGGCTTAAATATTATTATTATATAAGTTATAAGTCCCATGTACTTCAGAGATCAACCTGAATAAGCAATTAGAAAACCCAACTCAGGATCGATACTATACGATACTAAATTCTCTTCGGACCAAAAATACAGGATCGTTCTAGTGACGTAAATGTTAGGTCAGATCAAGAGTTAGCAGACGATGTCTCATTTCAAATGTACATGTCAGAAGTGCACTCATTTTGTCCTTTCAATGTTTATCGTTACCATGAGTACACATTTGTTTTATGACATTTTGAAGAAAATGTAACTCCGACCATGAATATATTATTGATTCCCGTAGAAACGGCTATGGCAAGGATACAAAATTAAATTAAATAAGTTATTTACACTGAGTTCCCCTCCCCCACCCCCCAAATCTGAGGCCATTCTCATTGTGCAAGTATGCAAGGACTGGCTGATTCAAGTGGATTAATACAATTTTTTCATCTATATACACACCTCAAAATTCAACATGCATCTTTTTTAATAATCTTTTTTTGGTTCTCACTTTGTCGAGTTATAAAAACAGAAAAAAAATAACATGTAATGAAATCATACGGATGAAACGGATATAAAGCAAATACCACTTATCATCATTACATCTATTAGTATTAAGCTTCTACCCCAAGCTCATCTGAGTATGAACACAATCCTAGCTCGAGTTGGTATCATTACCCTGGAAAAAACTTTTAAAAGCAACTTTTTCAACATCTTAATAATTAAGTCTAAACATGTTATAAATATGCAATATTACTGACACAAATGTTATTTAATAATCATCATATCTCTTTTTTTCCTCTTTTTTTGAACAAGATAATTAATAGCTTCAAAAGCAAACTGATTCAACAGAGCAGTGTAGATCAAACCCTGCAGAATTTATCCTTCCCCCTTATCACGAATAGTAAAATACTTTTCAGCCTGCAACATACGACGAACCCCCACTTAGAAATCCAATTACCGTAAAGAGAGTGATCTGTGCCAAGAGAGTACCAAATTAGTGATTCTTTGGTTGTTTATTTGACTTAGTAATGGTTCTAATCAAATTGTCCTTTGATTTGGGCAGTTTGATAGTGGGTTGGAACTGGAAAATTCGGAAATGTCTGGCTTGCCCGACATGGTTTAAAACAGTTACCCATGACAATGAATAGCTGTGACGTCACATTTCGGTACTCTATATAGCAGTGTACAGGAAGATCTGACCAATCATAACAAAGGGTTGCTATTGAGGGCGGGGCCTCCATTTCAGCTTTGCTTCCAAATTAGGAAATAAATCATAAATCACTATTGTTTATTAGATTTTCTGGGGTTTTGTCACCATGCAGCGGGCTAAAATCGTATTTATTTGCGCAATCGAAATATGAATAGGTCACGGGGGTCTAACCTAAACCACAGTAGAGGATTTAGGTAAACGCAGAAATGTATAGAAATTAGCAAGCAAAATATATTACCAACCAGTAGTTAAAGGTGTGTACACACAATACAAACACTGCCATGATCTGATATCTACATTGAATGATACATAACATAATTGATGTCAGTGATTGAATCCCTTTTTACACTTCTAACTTTTATTGTTTACAAGAAAAAACAAGATTAAAGAAAATCTTGAGTACTTGAGTAATAAACAAAAATGTACAAACGGATATGCAGTAAGACTACAAAAGTGTATATTGTGAGATAAGGCATTACATGCAGGATTTTGAAAAAATGTTTTTGCTTGAACTTTTGAAGATTACTTGGCATTCATATATTTCTTCCAAATTTGATTTGTAGTATTTGATCTACATGCATATTTATAAATAGTATGTAGTTTTTGTACTATGTACTTATTCCAATTTCCTTGGATTAAATGAGATTTTGCTGAAATATATCTGCAAGAAACCCAAGATTATCTTAGTCTCAAAGCAGTTTGTATGACATAATTGCACTAGATCTGTTAGCACTTTCTTTTGTTCAGGAAGAGAAGAGGGTAGGAAATGATCTGTTCATTCACCCAACATGAACAAAATAAAAACATTTTTGGCAAATCAACGCTAGTGCAAAATTCATTGGCAAACAAATTAGGATTACCATATACTTAAGCAAACATGTATGATCAATGGGCTTTACAAAGAATTACTATCAAAACTTCAAAGGCAATGACAAATTGATATTCACAGCAATATACACTAGTAGTTAGGAACAAAAGGGAGACAAAATGTTGACATAAAGCTGTCAGTCTGTTTTTGTTTTGATAATCTGTGTACAGAGGTTCACTTCATTTTGTTTGTGTCTTATTGACTCTCGACTAGTTGATTACATGTATGTATTAAACCCATGAGTTGATATACACTGAAATTAATCAGCCACAAGTCTGTCTTGCATAATTCTTGTGAATACTATCAACACATTTGATGTTTTCACTTCAGATTTCAGAAGCAGCCTTATGAACAAATCAGAACAAATTCATTAAACGGGTTGCACAGATTTTGACTCGGAAAGGTCGTGAACCAGTGGGATAAGTCAAAAGATACAAGCGTCGGCACACATTATTACTTCAAAGAAAGATAATGCGAATATAGAACATCTATTTAGCAGGAGAAAATGTATAAAAGCTTAGCTGTCTGTTAATTAGCACAAAAATAACCTATTTCAGTATTAGATGACATCATCGCTTAGATGAAATTGAAATGATCACGGTTAATTTATTATATGGACTTCTTTCAGTTACTACCCTTCATCAGAGCATAAATCATTAGCAAAAGTAGTCTTTTTGGACAGCCCTCATCTTGAGATTTCATTAAATATCATCATTACAATCAGCATGGTTATGACAAAAAGCAATACACATTCAACCGATATATGAAAGAAAAAAAAATAGTTTACCACCGATAGTACAGAATTTCAAACTAGGTATGAACAAATAACCTCTAACACTGGATATAGGTTTGGGCATTGAAACAGTCAAGGACTAAATTTCATTTCCTTGTAACCTACTGTACATACTCCATAGACCAGCGCAAAGTGTTTTCAAGTGTAATTGCCTGTTCTACTTCAACAAAGATCATGTTTCACAAAGTAAAGTTAAAATATAGCCGTCATTTCAGGACCATAAACATTTCTCAATTGCACCGTTTTGAGGGTTTATGTTTTTTATTTATTCATTTATTTTTTGTCCGACTCATGTATTCACCTCATATGTAAGTTGTTCATAGATTTAAACAAACATGCCATTTTATGCTTGATGGCCACTGATCATTGACAGAAAATGGCAGCAAACGTCTTCAGTAACTGAAGTCCGACCACATATCCAGCTTTTGAGTTCAGTGGGATCGGCACAGGAAATTTCACCCTAGATGTCAAATACAGGTTTTTCTGATGATAGACAAATTCTCATCTGTCATTGCGAATACCCATAAGCTATGATTTTCAATTAACTGAGACCAAGTTAGTGTAAATGCAAAAATATGAGACAAATTTAGGAAAAATGCTTGGTAAATAACAAAAATTAATTGTAATTTCACGTTTTTTTAAAACCAGAACTGTGAAGACAGCATTGTTCACCTATGCCATCTTTCTTCATCAGTTCTAAGCATGAATTTTAAGACTTTTCATTCCTTGTACCACCTACATGAATAATACATCCAAAATGTTGAAGTCGAAAACTAAACAAATATGCACACATGTACATTCTACATGTGGGGTGCATACCGTAATGGAGGTAGGGCCAGTTAACACATTCATAACCATAAGGGCAGTATGTGTGTACAACACAAACAACTTTTTCAAAAACTGGCATTAAGAAGGTTAACACATAGGAAATGATGGGCTAGGCAAGACCTACAGAGGGGGCTGTTTAAATCCCATTTTCACAGTTTCTATTTTGTATGAAAAAAAGAAAGAAAAAATGTGAACAAAAATGGAAGGAGAACCTGGAGGCATATAACCTAAGGGATAAGATCTTATTTATATCCACCTTCCTTTTCTGTTTCAGCAGCCGGCCATCTTCCTTTTCTACACACGTTTTATCTCTCGCTATTATTCTACTTTTTCCGCCTCCATCCGCTCTATTACACTCACATTGCGAATTTCTTTGTCCATTCCCTCGCGTTACACAAGTACTTTTCTCTCTGGTCTTTGTACAAGCGAGCGATGTCCGGCACGAGCGGGTCGTCCGGGTTGGGATCCGTTAGCAGCGAGCAGATGGACAGAAGAACTGTAGGGGGAAAAAATGAAAATATTGTCAAAAATAATTTCATAAATGGGCCATTCTTTAAAAAGTGAAACTTTTTCTGAAAAATTAAGTTTGTTTTTCCAGTTTTTCAAATTTGTCTTATTTTAGGTCACACACGTAACTAAGAATGGCCAAAATGAATTTGTAAAATTTATGCAAGGTAAAAAATATTTTAAAAACTAGATGGATCTTCGACTGCGCGCAGTCGAAAATCATGCCTCCGCCCTCCGCCATTACGCGATTTATATCAAGCCCAAATCAACATGTACACTGAATTAATTATGTCAACTCAATTTTGATGGTACTCTGTCTTTTAGATCTTGACATATCACAATTATGAGCTATAAGTGAC
The DNA here is from genome assembly GCA_037951105.1 of Echinarachnius parma. Lineage (NCBI taxonomy): Eukaryota > Metazoa > Echinodermata > Echinoidea > Clypeasteroida > Echinarachniidae > Echinarachnius > Echinarachnius parma. The sequence goes on along the minus strand of JBAMJV010002850.1, from coordinate 33,580 downwards.
CTTGACCTTTGACCTCATGACCCCCAAAATCTAATCAGTTCATTGGCTCTCCAATGAACATGTACAAGTTTGGTCAGAATCCGTCAATCCGTTCTTGAGATAACGCGATCACAAGCTATTTTTGCATATATAACGAGCTCTGTGACCTTTGACCTTTGTCCTCATGACCCCAAAATCTAATCAGATAATCGGCCCCCCAAGATACATACATGTACCAAGTTTGGTCAGAATCCGTCAATCCGTTCTTGAGATAACGCGATCACAAGCTATTTTTGCATATATAATGAGCTCTGTGACCTTTGACCTTTGACCTCATGACCCCAAACTCTAATCAGATCATCGGCCCCCAAGATACATACATGACCCAAGTTTGGTGAAAATCCGTCAATCGGTTCTTGAGATAACGTGATCACGAGAACGGGACGTACGGACGTACGTACGTACGTACGGACGGACGGACAACCCGAAAACATAATGCCTCCGGCTACTTCGTTGTGGAGGCATAAAAAGGTAAAAATAATCATCTTTGGCTAAAATCATGTAAAATTGTCAACAGGCATAATTAATAATTTTCTACAAAAATCATGTCATTCAAGGTAAATATAATTTTTAGTCAATTAGAATCACTTAACAACAAAATGACCATAATTTCAAATATGTTTAAAAATAAATAAATAAAAAAGAATTTTCAGAGGGAAAAGAGTTAGGTTTAGCAAATGTTTCAAGTTACTACTAGAGGCGCCTTTAAATGCATCTCAAGTGTTTACTTCCCTGCCCTACATACATATCATTTTTTTTTCAAGTGACCTGGGGATTTTTCCAGGGCAACTTCCTTATTTCACAGTACGTTTGTTTCATCCTTTTGAGACAACCTTTTTTTGATATAACATGCATCCTGCATAATAGACCAAGCCCAAGTATGTTGGGGACCAGTCTTGATGCAATAGAGTGGTGAAGTGTGATGTCATAAATGATGTCATGAATATTCTTTTAAGAATTTTCAAATTTGGACTTCATTTTCAGAAAGAGCATAACAAATACTGTCCAAATACCATAAATCAAAGGAATAGGTTACATATGCCCATCCAAATGATTTTTTTGTCAATGGGCAATCAGTGTTATAGTGCACTGGTTCCTAAATTTAGGAACCAGTGCACTATAACACTGATTGCTCATTGAAGTAAAATTCATTCGGATGGGCATATCTCAGCCAATACGTACTGTACTCTACTGTACTCTATTGCAATTTAGTCACATAAATGATGCTAAAAAACAGGTTAGTGGCATGGAGTGGAGATGGTGTGCACAATTTGTGCGGGCTGACATTGTATCCTATGATTGGGGTAATAATAGTGTGAACCACTTTATAGAGATGATATTTATATAATATTGACTGGCCTTGAGTGCTATATCAGAAATATTGCATTCGCTAGGATCATATTGCACGAGTCGAAGACGAGTTTAATATTATCCTAGCGAATGCAATATTTCTGATATATCACGAAAGAACAAGCCAGTCAATATTATTATTATCATACATACCATCCAGAGGAAAACGTAAGTAAACAAAAAATTAAATTTTAATCCATATTGTGTATGGAAGATGACCAGTAGTCGGTACATTGAATCTCAAATAACGCGCACATGAATTTGCGCACTTACGTGCTGGATTGATTATTCAGCTCCACGTAAGGCTATTATCGTAATGATAATGCACTACAAATCCACATTTTGTAGAGTTGCAGAATACATGTTACGATAGTAATATCATAACAATAATGCCCATTATGAAAGACACACCCGAGATGGAAACAAAATATGTTATTTATTTAATTGAAAAACTGGCCTGTATGTAAGCCTGAGTCATGTCGGATATATTCGGAACCGGGTCCCGATAAACTTTTACCGGTCGGGACCCGGTATCCCGATAAATTTTTACCGTCGAAACTCGGACGGGTAAAATCACGCAATCGTGCAAGCATCGGCAAAAATGCACTGTTTGGGGCTTTTATTGCTCTTTTTATATGCAAATAACATAACAAATACTGAGGCTTTTATGAATTTACAAAAAATATCAATCTTTACGGGAAAATAGTTACAGACTATCCAGAATTAACTCAGTTTTGCAAGAAAAGTATTTTTCCGAAGTAAATTGGACCTAGAAATCGATCGTTGGTTCAGCATTACGCCACACGTTTCACAGAAACTTAGCCCGCCAGTCGGGGGGAAACATCACATGTACGATCGCTTGTGAATGTGAGCCACTGCCCTCGAAAAGTGACTGTGAGCCACTGCCCTCGAAAAGTGGCTATAAATTAGCCTTTTCGGAATCAACACCATTTTGGTAGTCTACTTACATGATCCCATGGCATTTGAAAGCTAAACAGAATACAAAATCACCCCCAAAACAATGAAAAAACTGTGCTGAATTATCTATAAATTTCCAAGGAACATTCGTGACTAATCGTGAGGTTAACTGAAACCGGACGGCTAATATCGAAGGTTGTAGCCAGCAAGTTTTCGAGCCGCTGTTTCATGCATATCGCTCGTATACTTTGCGTGCAGGTTACGGGTCTTTTTTCTTACGCGAAATCCTTCCGCGACGGAGCTATGTTAATTCATCCGCCATACGTTATACATGTAGCCGTTTTTTATCAATATTTTGCATAATTGTTTTCATTGTTTTCGGGCTCATTTTTGTTTCTGTTCAGCTATCAAACGCCATGAAATCCTGTAAGTAGAATATCAAAACAATTTAAAATGTTGCAAATGACCAAAATACGTATTTTGGGCCAATTTTTGAATGCACTGGCTCATCAGCTGGATCATACGAAGATCCATCAGACAACTCCCCTGGAGTATGGGACTAACTTTGTGTGCACATCCGCCAACAATATCGTTCAAATGACTAGCAATTTTGCGCTTCCTGTTCAATTTCTGACTGTCAAATGAAGTAACGAACCAAGAATTTCTCGAAAATAACCACTCTTTAAAGTAAATGATATCAATTGCCCCGTTTTTACTTGAATTCCGCTAATTAAGTGATAATATTAATTTCTTTTTTAACATTTTATTTTTGTAAATTTTTTTTTCGGGGCACCGTTACCGATATAACGAAACCGGGTCCCGATTGAAACGGTCGGTAACCGGTGTGATCGACCGAACCGACTCGGCCTTACCTGTATGTGTAATAATGGATCCTATTGGGCACTATATAAATCAAACCTATTATTATTATTGAACTTACCTTTTGAAATTGTGAGTGCAGGTGACCATTGTGACCTAAGGATATCTAGACAGATACTTCCGTTGCTGTTGATATTTGGATGGTAGATTTTTGTCGTAAATGCAACCTTTACAAACAGAGAAACAAAAAGATGTGAAATTAACTTATGCAACCAATGTATCAAAACTCAAGACAGGGCTTGAATTTAGCACAGGCCCGCTAGTTTAATTCTACTTGCCTGAATGGGCAACTAAATATATAAGAATTGTTAATGTACATTTCATACCTGCCAACATTTGAAAATGACATAACGAGCGCGAAGCGCGAAGTCCTTTGCGGCCGGGGTCCAGCTCTAGGGTTCTAGATGCTCTCTTGTGCTATCTTAGCCTTATGTTTTAACATATTATGACCACACTGAATGAGCAATACTTCAATGATAAAGATCATGAATATTTTGGCTTAATGAGCTTTTTTCATATACATTCATAAAATATGTATGTGTGTATCTATATGCACATGTATGTATTTTTATTTTTTTAAGAAAAGAAAAGAAAAGAAAAGAAAGAAAAACAAAAGAATTTTTTTTTTTTTTTTTTTTTTTTTTTTTTTTTTTTTCAGACGTAAAAATCGTAAATTCCGATTTTTCACCCTTTTAAAAGGAAAAAATTGGAACAAATGCGGCAAAATCGGACTGGTTGGCAGGTATGACATTTCTTTGTTGGGGACCACAAACTTCAGATTTCAGGCCTGTAGTGTATGCAGATGATATCGATAGATGACATGAATGTAGGTCAGGTTAGGATAACTTGTTACTATGGAAACCCGTCACCTTGTAAAACCCACTTACAATATGAACCAGTAAAGCATCCAAAGAACCTTATATCATGGACTGAAACGTGTGACTTATTATGTGTCATCGTACATAACAAGGCCACTAAAATTTGAGAAATCTTGATTTGACTAGCCCGACTGGGCCACAAAATGGCCCCAAAAAATAATGTTGAGCATAAATAAGATAGAGAAATTGTTAGTCATGTTATCATAGGTACATATGGTTATGGATTTTAAATGTTAAAAAGTTTCAATTTGTTAAACGTTGGATCATACTACCTATGTATACGGCTATTTTGCTGCAATTTTCCATCTGGCAATGCATAAATATACAATATGTAAAATATCTATGAATCAATTTAGTCTGTGGACTATTTCTTACACAGATATGAGTGAATGTATTGGTTATCTTTATTTGTAAAATCAAAGAAGTTAAAATAATGCAGGTCCCTGAAAAAAAATAACAAAAGCATTTGAATATTTTTATCAATGGCAGGGTGCATAATATACAAACAAACATAGAACACGCAAATACTGAGTAAACATTAAAGTGTTTATTCAAAGAAAAAGCAACATAAGCCAAGTTTCATCTTTCCAAAAAGTTCAAATCATACAGAAAATGAAAATATCACTTTCCAAGTACTCACACATCCGAAAATTAAAACAAAAATGAAAATACTAAACGCTGCTTCAAAACCACAATCCAGCTACGAGCGGGGTCCGATAGCTGGGTGTGTTGTACTGACGTAGAGCGAGGGGTTATCCAATCAGAAGCCTCGGTTTCTACCACATTATATACCGGATTTATACCCCTTTATACCGGGGATTCCGTGGTTGTTTAAACTAGTTTCTATACAATTATAGTGGTTTAAACTGTTTGAACTAATAAAACAACAGTTTATATTCGTTGTAAAGTTATTCTTTTATTCATTAATGTGTCTGATAAAGTAAAAATAGGTAAATAAATCACCTAGTCTGCGAGTTGAATCATACTCGCCGGCAGCATGCATGATATTTTACGTGGAGAGCCTCGACCGTGCGCGTATGCGGTGGACAATATGCATGTAATATAATAGCGGCTAGTGCAGTGTAATACTATGTAGCTCGCTTCAATTCAGCTCGCGTAAAGTGCACTATTATCAGCTGTTTTTGCAGGTAATTGTTCTCGTATTTTGTTTTAAAAGCCCTACAAACATGTAAGTAAAATAAGAGATAGTCTAGAATAGGTGTGATCGTAATAATCTTGCATTTTCGTTCCTTTTCGGAGCATTTTAAAAGTGCAATTACTTACAAGGCAGTCATGGCAGTTGGCGTGCAGCTAGCTAGGTATAGCTATAGAGCACAGCCTGTCTCGCGGAGCGGTGCCGCTGAAACTCTAGTGCGTGTTCGTATCATTCAACTGACGGGCATTTCTTTTTTCGAGGCACGTTCAATTTGCGTCTCTCAATTTGTCAAACAAATCTCTAATTTTGGGAAAATAACCACTCATACGGTAAAATATCTACTTTTACACTAACATTGGGCAATTCTAGATTTTTGTTTCTTCATTTCCGATGTTGAAAAACGAGCGAGCGATGGACGTTGTAAACAAAATAATGCACGCAAACTGATGTATACCGCGATATAGCAGAGAATTCACCCCCTCGTCACACGTCATCGACCTATGCCGCGAGATCGGGGTGAATTTGGGCCTGGTTTGGAGGGTGAATTTTTCTCATTTTCAATTTCGCTTTAAAAATATTTTTAAAAATTCAAAAAATCTGAATTTCTCGAGGCTTGTTAAGTACAAGATTACCTTCACAATCATACCAAATTCGACTCAATTTATAATCAATGAGCGAACCGTTTAAAGGGACTTAGTAACATTGTCAAAATCCTCAAAATAAAATTGTAATTCTAGCGGTTCCCTTATACAACGCTCGAAATTAGCACAGGCCCGATGGCCCGGGGCCACCAAAAATTGCTGTCGGGCCAGTAAAAAACTCATAATTCCAATGTTTGCTGGCCCGATCGGGCCACCATGTGTTGAAACAATTGTGCACAATATTATGGTTCTTATTGCAAATTTGATACCTCAAAGAAAATACTTGATTTGTGGTTTAAAAAGAGAGGAAAGAGAGATCAATAATGAACAGTTTTGTGTGATTTTTTTTCTTCTGCCGACAGCTTAGAAAAGGCGCAAATTATTATAATTAGCATTATTTCTACCCCGCCCCCCATCCGATCCCACATGTAAAATTTGTACAGCATGTTCCACTTGGGATAGGTAGAAGGATATCAAATTAATTCTGTTATCAGTTCAGTTTGTATATAAAACTTGAATAAATAATAGGAAATATCAAGAATAATATTTGCTATACTTGCGGAAATAAGTTAAGAGAAATGTTGTCCGATTTGTAAAAGTTTAATTTGTGTTTTTTTCCATTCTGTTTATCCCCACACCCCCGTTTTGTGAATGGAGCTTTCCAATTCCAAATATGGAATGTAAAAACATGTAGTGAGTGTGCATGCAATTTACGTGAGCATAGAAAGTTTACGATCAATTCATCAATGTTTGACACCAAAATTTCAACAACAAAAACCCACAATTTGAAAATATTTAATTTATGTGAGGTTTATAAACAATAATCCATGGAAAAGTGAGGTTAAAAGTCTGAAATGTGAGAGGATATTTTAATAATCGATCAAATTTGGTTCGCATGTAAAATTCAACATAGCCTATGTTGTGTCTGCATTGTCTACGTCTTGTGTTGCCGCCGATGTTGTGACTGTGTCCGTAAGTTCACAAATAATTTATAAATGTTTGACTAACAGTTTTACAAATATAGCACCACAATTTGAAAAATGTGTCATTCATGACAGGTTTCAAAACAATATTCTACGGAATTGTGAGATTAAAAGTCTGATATATAAGTACAAATTTCCATTATCAATCAAATTTGTTATGCATGTAAAACTCAATAAATCATGTTTGCCGTATTCGAAATCGGATACAGTAGATCGGTGACTTGTCAATGTTTGCAGCCGATGAATCGGCTTTTTGACTTACAATTATTAGCTTAAAACACCACAATTTAAAAACATGTTATTTGTCTGAGATTTTCACATGACATTTACACAGAATGTTGAGGTCAAATTTGTATAATAACAGTGAATTTTCCACTTTTCCACAGTTTTGAATGTGATATGAATTTTCTCGTTTTTTCTTTTGTTTTTCTTTATTTTCTTCGGGCCAGTAGATTTTGGTTTCGGGCCACCAAAATTGGAAAAATACTAATTTTACTGGCCCGACCGGGCCACCAGCAAAAAAAGTTAATTTCGAGCGTTGCCTTATAACTTGTTGTATTCGTATTAACAATAAAATTATGGGACAGGTTTCGGTTTTTCAAATTTCCCTTTCGTTACAAAGATATGTATGATTGAAGTATTCAGATAAGAAAAACTCCGGGTGAGTTTTTCTTCCGTGTACAAAGTGAGTGCAGTGAGTTACTGAATATCACTTTGCATTTTCGCTCATTACTTGGCCATACAATGTCCATTTGACTTGAAATTTTCACACAATACCCTGTGGACATATGAGATAACAACAATATACATTGCATCAAACCTTCATCACTTTTTGCACATGTCAACAAAGTTACTAGATCCCTTTAACACACATACCGATATGGTAAAGGGTACAAGTTGCAAGTATTGAATAGATTTAAGTGTGTACTACATTATAGGCAGATGAACATGTATCATGCATATTTATATCCTAGAGCAACAAACGGGTCCATCTGGGTAAGCCACTCTTCCGAGAAAATTCCTCTGTGGTGTACCATAAAAATTCCTTTCCAAGTAATATCCTTTACCATGGAAATCTAAATGTTTATATCCTTTTATGCTGATGCATGATGAAATTGAAGATTTTCTTCATCTTCTTTTTTTTTTTTTTTGGGGGGGGGGGGGGGGGGAGGGGTAAGGGGGATAATTGTTTAAAGTTTGATACTTACTTTTGGTGGCTTAAATGGGTAGTCTTGCGGGAACTGGATTGTGAGGAAAAATACGCCTTGATCGTACACACTGCATGGGGGCCCCATTATTGTTGCTTGCCAATTGAACACTGCAATGAGAACAACAAAATCTGTTACTACCCAATAAATGTGCAATTTTTGTACTAACCACTATTTTTTTACGTGAGAAAATGATATATGTTGATGAATGCTAGATCAGTGGTATAAGCATTCCAACAGCACTACACAGTTTCTAAAAAAAACAACAGGGTGTCTCAAAACAAAATACAGGGTGGGTGTCTAAAAAATGTCAAATTTATTATGAATCCCGTAAATTCAACATCATGTTTGAACAGTGTGTTGTGAGTTGTCTCACTTATCTGCAATATTGTTTACGAAGAATCCAATGTTTGTTTGATCAATAAAACACCACATGACCACAATTTTAGAATATGCCATTTGTCTAAGGTGTTCAGACAACACTGCACAGAATTTTGAGGTAAAGTTGAATTTTCTCCTTTTCTACCATTTTTGTTTTGTCACCTAGACCCTGGCTATGTATGACTGGAAGTGAAATTATCACTCGTGTGTATTCAATCACGGTGATTTTTTGATGAATACATTTAATAAAAAGACATGACACACACACATTCATCCTAATTCATGTTTATTTAATTCATCTTACAATGAAACAACTTAGGGGAATGAAAAAAGTATTGCCTTAGTGCCCTGAAACTATGAATATGGTTATTGTATTCATTTTACTTTTGTTTTTCCTTATTTTTGGGGGGCCAGTAGATTTTGGTTTCGGGCCACCAAATTTGGAAAAATATTTATTTTACTGGCCCGACCGGGCCACCAGCAAAAAAAGTTAATTTTGAGCATTGTATAATACCATATCTGTTTCAAAGCAAATTCAATAAAATTTGCTTTTAAGCAAAAATTAAAAGTAAAGACGAAGATATCGCAAATTTCGTGCAGATTTCGTCCGACGCGCAGCGCGTGTCTCCCATTCATTTTGTCTGGCTAAAAAGTAGACAAAATGGCTGCTTTAACCACAGGGTCTATGGCAGATTTACTTCGTCGCAGAGAGAACACTTCAGATTACCGTCTTGTAATGGGATAGGGTAAAATATCTGATATATAATTATAAATCCCATGAAGAGAAAGGTATTTCTGTCTAAACAGCAACATGCCTAAATCTGCTCTGCCTAAAAATGCCCTGCTCTAATGGCAACCATCTAGAGACCACTATCGAAGGCTTGTTAAGGGCCAAAAATATGGGCGTTGGACTGCATTTTGTTCAAAAGTAAGACAAAATGATACAGAATTTAACATTCCTGCCAACGGCCATCTTGGATTTGAGGGACTAGATGGCCATGAAAGGTTAAAATAATCTGCTAGATTGATCCACTGGCCTTGATTTACCGGTAGACCATCTATTTCCAAAGTTATTCTCTCAAGTATTTCAATAAAAACACAATTTTCATATCCCATTCCCATGAGTAAATTTGCGTAAATTTGCATAAATTATGGAAAATAGGCCTAATTTGCATATACAGTGTGTCTCTGTGGATGAATTTTCTCCTTTAGATCCAAGGAATATGAAAACACCATTTTCATAGAATATCCCATTTTCATGAATAAATTTGCATAAATTATGGAATTTAAGCCTAATTTGCATACCGTATTTGCTGGTGTATTAACCGCACCTTTAAAAAAAAAAAAAAAGAAAAAAAAAGGGGGTGCGGTTAATACACGACCGTATTAACCTCACTTTTTTAACCTCACTTTTTTAACCTCACTTTTTTTTTTTTTTTTTTTTTTAGGGGGTGCGGTTAATACACCGGAGCGGTTAATACACCAACAAATACGGTAGATAGAGTGTCTCTTTGGATGAATTTGTTTCTTTTGATCCACGGAATATGTGTGCCAAGTAAAACAATCGTACTCCAAAATGCAGTCACGGACCAGCCTACTTCTAATCTTGACTCCCTTGAAAGCAGTTTACATGTAAATGAACCTGTGTATGGAGAGGTCTTGGGTGGTCTTTATAGACATGTTTGACTGTACATCACAAGCAATGCTTACAATCATGATCTGATACAGGCCCTGCGGAACATTGTGCTGGAGGGTCGCTGGCAAAGTCTTGCAGTTCCTGTACAAAATAGAAGAAAACAAAAAACACTATTTTATGCAATGAGCAAAGCTTTAAAAATATGTCCTTGTATATAAGGCCGACAAGCAGCAGACCTGGCATAATTCATCTATAGATAGAGTGACTTTTAATTACATGTATCAATCTACAAATTTAGATACAAGGTCTACATTTTGTAGAAATATACTTGATGCTGGATTAGTATTTAGATGTGAATAAAATGTATAATGTTTGCCCTAAAACTGAAAACTATAATAAGTTATTCACAGATCATATATTTAAATTGTAGTTGGGTTTTATGAAAAATTACCGTAAAACTCCGTGTATAAGGCGCACTTTTTTCCGTCGGAAAAAATTTCAAAGTCGGGGGTGCGCCTTTTTTTTTTTTTTTTTTTTTTGGGTCACCCTGTAGTCATGTTCAATGTGTATTACACTGGTCTATAAGGCATGACAAGAGCTTGATGTGAGGGGAACATTTATCAACATATACCTTTTTCCTACATACAAATGATAGTGGTTAGCAAAACAAAATACAAGTTTTGTAAGCAGTTACACTGCAACTAATTGATTATTCAATGTTCATGAGTAGCAGCATTCATTTAATATTCAATTTTCTAACCAGCGGTCATACATTTTTCTCATTAAAAAACAGTTATTAATGAATTTAGCATTTTGCATATTTAATGAGCATTGCTATCTAATGAAAACATGAATATTCATGAGCAGAAGTTTTGTAAAAAAAAAAATTAAAAAAAAAAAAAAATTTTTTTTTTTTTTTTTTTAGAAAGTTGGGGGTGCGCCTTATACACGGGTGCGCCTTATACACGGAGTTTTACGGTAAGTTAATGGGATACAAAATACTTGGAAACACACCCCCATCCCCCTCCCGCACATCTACATGTAAGATGAGATCATTTGAAATGGTTCATTTTTTTTCTTTTCTTTGGGTAGGGTTACTAAAGTGAGGCCTGTAAAGTGTCTAACTCCACGAAAATTACTTGGAGCTTCCTCGTTTCTCTTCTACCGTGTTATTTAGCGATCAAATGGAATATGACACAGACTACCGTAAAAAATCATCAATTTGAGGTAAGTTATCCTTCTTTTTTACCAAATTAGATTTCACTTGCCTAATCTTTAGGCATTTAAACAGATTTAGATCTAAAAAAAATTTTTAAAAATTATATTTAAAGTTGATTTTTCACCTCGTCGCAAAATCACGGAAAGATTTCGAGCGACGTATCGTTACAGCGCTGTGCTAACACACAGCGCTGATTACAGTTAATCTTTAACTCTTTGAGCGCTTTGTTCGACTCAAGTCACAAACAGCGGCCCGCTTTGTTCGACTCTAGTCACAGACAACGATGCGCGCGGCGCGTGCGTGCATACAATATATGATGCGTGCAGCGCGCGTGCACATGCGCGCCTAAAATAATCTGGCGACGGCGGGATCTACTGCACAGCGGACAAAGTGTTAATAAGCCCGTCAACAAACACAGTGTATAGTGTTGGGGATAGAACACCTCCTTGCCCGACTCCTTGTGTAATGGGTATAAGGCCGCTCACCTTGCCATCCCAGAAGACCCTGCTCTCAAGGCCATCGTAGAGGGACCTAATCATGCCCAAAATCAGAGGCTCCAAACCAGATGAACTCAACTTGCCCATCAACCCCTCATGCCAAACGGTGTCGAACGCCTTTTCTGCATCAAGAAATGCCATGATGGTAGGATGTTTCTGGAATGCATTTATCTCCGCGATGAGTTCAAGACACAAAGATGTCAGCATGCATGAAATGGCCTTTCTGGAATCCGAACTGAAGCTCATCGGGAATACCACTGGTGTTCAATTGGTGTAATACTACTACTACTAGCTGAGGCTTCAAACATCTGAACATATCTCAAAGAGCTTACAGAGCGTTGATGATAGATAGAGTTATGCCTCTGTAATTCTTTGGATCTTGAGCATCTTTCCTCATCCCCTTGTGTATCGGAATGATGAGGCGCTCCTTAAACAAATGAGGACAGTGAGAAAATCTCAGGAAAACATTGAAGATCGTTAGGATGAGACGTCGAGCAGTAACTCCCACTCCCAGGTGTACTGTAGGATATGCTCCGAAGATATGTCATCAATTTAAAAATGAAAATGTTGTTCATGAAAAGGACCCCGGGTATTAAGACTTAAGAGTTGCTCTTTCCGGACCCCGTCATATATGTTTCAATAGCAAAACATAACAAGTCAATCAAACTTGACAAACGTAGTTTTATTTTTTACCACTTATTTTGAAGTCGTCATGCTCATGTCATGTCATGTCATGAGTCATGGCTCATGCTGTATGGTAGGTGTACTACACATCGGCACTGTTTTTAATATCGGCACACCGCGTAATATTTGTTTTTGCGCGTGTTGTGAAAAATCGCGCATGTGATGATGCGCGCTACCCTTAAAAACTAAACTGGTCGAAATTTTGAGGAGAAATAATGCGTAGATCGTCCGGTACGAGTACATTTGTGAAATGATGCCGACAAAATTAACATCGCACAAGAAATTTTGAGTTGCCTGCATTTTCAACGAGAGTTGAGGGGGTGCCGGTAATAAAAACACTTCGAACTTGTGAAGCCAAAAAACAACGCGCGCGTTCGAAGGCGCTATCTCAAAATATAATTAATACATCGCAAATCTGTTCATCACATCGGAATCTGCAATATTTTCTCAATGTGTGAGTACAATTTCAAGAGATTTGTACAATGTTTAAGTCTTAAACTGTCGGAAATGTTTTAGTGTGCCGATGTGGGGGTCACTCAATCATACTCATGGTAGTGTGGTACTCACCTTTTTTATTCTTTTTAATGCCATTGTAATTTGTCTTCAGTTGAAATACTTTAGACGCTTCACAACAGATCACAAGCAATCTTCGAATGGTACAAAAGTTGCAATTTCAAGCCTTTCAATTAGCAATTAAAGTAGGTCACAGAACGACGCACAATCAATGGATACGGATGGACAGCAAATCACGCAATGCATGCATATCGCATGCAATGGTTAGTTTTTAATACACGCGAGATATGGGAGAGTTTCACTAGCAGCGCAGCTAAACGGAATTGAAAACACAGCTGATATAAATGTGCTCTAAATCTTGCCCTTTCTGTTCCTGCCATATATAGTTACTAGTGACGTTAGAGCGCAAGACGCTGTATTACCGTTTTCACATCGTATAGCAGAGCAACGCTGTGCGCGCGCGTGTATGGCAAGCGCTTTGTGTAAAAACTAGATAAACTCTGTTTATCTCAGATAAACTGAGTTTATCTCAGATAAACTCAGTTTATCAACAGATAAACACAGTTTTTCTCTGATAAACCGAGTAAACTCAGTTTATCAGAAAAACTGTGTTTATCAATGATAAACTGAGTTTATCATTGATAAACTGAGTTTTTCTTGATAAACTCAGTTTATCAACTGATAAACTCTGTTTATCTGATAAACTCTGTTTATCTCTTGATAAACTGAGTTTATCATTGATAAACACAGTTTTTCTGATAAACTGAGTTTATCAATTGATAAACTCAGTTTTTCTGATAAACAGAGTTATATTTAACTCTTCTCAAGAGAGGGCGTTTTCACCTCTGTTGTATTCAGTAGCACGCGTCGCGTCGTGCACCATGCACTTGCTGACAGATATAGTAATACTTCTATGGTACAGCCAGCTGGGGCGGCGCGCGGCACATGTGCCACCAGCAGTACAGTGAGTATAACTCTTGCGAGATATGTTGTGCTATGTGCATTGCACGTCAGTCAAAATGCTGCCATACAGGTCTAGCGCCCACTACTGAAAAGGTTTGAATAACTGTGCTTTTCTAATTCCAATAAACTCAGTTTATCAACTGATAAACTCAGTTGTTCTGATAAACTCTGTTTTTCTCAGATAAACTCAGTTTATCAACTGATAAACTCAGTTTATCAACTGATAAACTCAGTTTATCAACTGATAAACTCAGTTTATCAGAAAAACTGTGTTTATCAATGATAAACTCACATATGGAAAAGTTTTGCACTGAAATTCCCATTAAATCAATTTTCTGCGCTAACGCGCGCACAGCACGCTCAAGTTCAAGCTTCATGAATTATTCATGAGCATACGCGGTCTAAAAGTTTGGACTTGTCCATTATCGGAAATAGGTAGATTGCAGTATCTTTCGAGCGGAAATCGCTCTAGATCAGCAGTTTTGTTCTCGATTATAATGAAATAAAAAACACTAACGTTACATGATTTTAAACATATTTGATCTCCATAATGTTAAGCGCACAAAAAATATGTTTAAAAAATATGTACGTACAAAATACTGTACGTACGTTCACCCACCAATGAATGTAGCAGTCATATGACGTAATCGTCCGATATGCTAATGAGGCGCTATGTCCATAGAGGCGATTGGTTTAAACATAAAAGGCTCTTTAGTAAATCTTTATATCCGACGACGTTCAGTAACCAATCAGCATGAGTTTTACATATGTTATAAATTTATGTTTTTAACATCGAATGCCGAGAGACCCAGATCGTAAGAACATTCGGCCGACGAGTTACAACCGTTCAAAGTTGACCCTCGCCGCGCGTAACCTACATTACTGTACAATTTGCGTGTATAAGATACAAAAAGGCGGGGAAAAATGAAGCTCAAGAGTCATTTTCAAGAGCTGGTCCGACGAGATGCAGTATTGATTCTCTTCCAAATTGTAATATGTTATAAAAAACAATATAAAGAATCGAATGCCGAGTGACCCAGCTCTCAATTCATTCTGGTTTGGAATTGGTAGTATTTTATGTTCATACTAGCGTGTTAGGAGCTCGTGAAGAGGAAAGTTTGACACGTTGTGTAATATGCGCGCGCGCTCCCGCATCCCGGCCGCGCGTGCAGGGAGCAAATGGGACTACTTTTCCATATGTTTATCAAGAGATCAAACAGAGTTTATCAGATAAACAGAGTTTATCAGTTGATAAACTGAGTTTATCATTGATAAACTGAGTTTTTCTTGATAAACTCAGTTTATCAACTGATAAACTGAGTTTTTCTGATAAACTCTGTTTATCTGTTGATAAACTGAGTTTATCTGAGATAAACTCAGTTTATCTGAGATAAACAGAGTTTATCTAGTTTTTACACAAAGGGCTTGCCATACGCGTGTGTCCTGTGTGCATGCAGGGAAGATCCACATTGTACCTAATTTTCGCGCACAAGACATTTCTCGTTCAGTCCGATCCCGGTCCCAAATGGGTACAGAGCACATTTCCAAATAGAGAAATATCGTATGCACGTCATAGAAGTATAACACTACGTAGTGGTATACTTCAATGGGTGTAACTCTATCACATCATGGGGTAGGGTGGGATTGGAATGGAGGGGGAGCTGAGAGCTGAGGTGGCCGGGGGGGGGGGGGGGGGGGGGGGGAGGGGCTGGAATGATGATAATAAGCAAATAATTACCGTTGGTGAAGGTGATGGGACAAACTATCACTTACGAGGCGGTCTGGATGTAGCTATCTTTCCGAAGCGAAGCCGAGGAAAGATAGCGTATACATTCAGATCGCCGAGGAAGTGATAGTTTGCCATCGCCTGAAACCAAAAGGTGATTATTTGCTTTATATTCCACATCGGAAACATTTCACTGGTAGGGTCTACAAGAAAGACAATCTAACTGTTTCGTCGAGCATCTAATCTCATCGAGCATCTTTCGCAAGCTAAAACAAGACCTCCACTCGCAGAAAGCTTTCATAACACGCATCTCTATGGACAGTGCATGTAGTACTTACGTACGTACATCACCGCGGTGGCCGTGGTCGCCTGCTGCATTGAAGATAGTACACAGTGCAACACATTTTCACCGAAGATAGTACACGGTGCAATGCACTAGTACACAGTTTAACAAACTTTTCTTCTCCCATCAATGATGGGCGAAACTATGTTTGGGGGGGCAAACCTTATGTATTTCTTTATTTTTCTCATCACTACCGTGTGTCTAAAAAAAAACTATACACTTGAAATGGCTGCCAAATAAAAAAATATATAATTCTGGGGGGAAAGGTTTATTTGTATGGAAAGCTCATAAACTCAACTTTCATATGACACCAAAAAGTCCGAAAAAAATTCATGCTTGGGTGAGCACTGCTCACTTTTGTAAAGGGTATGGAAATTAGGTTGCGCAGGAATGGGCCTTCCAATTTGTGAGAGGAAAGTCCTTTGGAGCTTATGGAATTGAGGATGATATGAAAAATGTATGATCAATTTTGATGAGTTTGGGTTTGCTGAGTGAAATTTGTGGTTTATGGGATTAACATTTTATGCATGAGTGAACAGGAATTGCATTTATTATTGTAGCATTGGGCAATTCCACGCCAAAGTGGACATTTGACCAAAAAATTTACAAGCATTTTAGTGATACAAATTTGGTATCAAATCAAAGCTTAAATTCTATATTTTTGGAATTCAATGAGAAAATTTTAGTTTTACATAATTTTAGTTGTTTTTTTATAATAACTTTATAACCATAATTGAACCCCACACATTTGACATTTTTGTGAAAAAGTGTTTTGATCCTGTGTTTGTTTTATATTTCCCCAGTTAAGCCTAAAAACCATTATTCTGACTCCTGAGATATGAACATTTCGTAAAATAGTAAATTTGTATGATTTATTTGATTTGTTATGCTTCAATGACTTCTTATTTTCAGCCTATGAAAATGTCCTTCCGTTACCGAAAAATCAATATTTTTAATTTTGTGGCTCACATAATTGTTAGAGAGCAGACCAATCTTCAGTGCAAAGCAAGTTCAAGTAGGCCTTCCCATTGCTAACAATTGTATTACTCATTGTTTCTTGGTTAATTAATAAATAACAAAAGAAAATGTCCTTCCGTTACCATACACATGGTAACAGATGGACAAGGTACCTCATATTACATATTATGACAAAATTTATGTTAAAAAATTTGTCTCTCATTATGAAAACCCAAAATAATGAGACAATACCTGCAATGGCCAGCTATCAGTGGCGTAGCGTGGTCAGACTAGTAATTTTCTGTGTTTCAACCAATCAGATTTGTGCATTTAGAACATTTGATCTGGCTCACAATTGATTTTATCTCTTTCTGCAACAGGGCCCTTGTACCATGATGCCATTTGTCTGGATTTTTATTGTATGGGGATTAGTAGGTCTATTTAACTGATGTGAGCCAGGGTGTGAATAGGCTCTGATCATGACTTTGAATAGGTCTTTTTTATACAATACACCCCTATAGAATTCTTGGACATGGGTGTAGGTCTAAAATAATTAAATTTTACATGAAATTTGCAAACTAAAAACAAGGCTGTAGAAAAAGCAAGAAATAACATATCTCCAATTCTTTCATATGTTGTAGAAATTATATCAAGCCAAGATTTAAGCAAAACAAATTCTCAAAATTATTTGATCCACGAGGTAAAACGGAAGGTCAAAATCTAAGGTCAAAGGTTATCGTATCCAAACTCGCTCATGCATGAACACAAATGGCATAAATGGATTGCACATAACATCCCCAGTCCAATGACACCTTTACAAAATAAATTGACCCAACGGTTAATGGACAATGGCCATTTGAAAAATGGTGCCCACGCCCATTTCTTACAAAACTCCCCCATAAGAATCGACCATAGCGCCAAAACCATTGGGCGGATTGGGCTAAAACTTAAATATTGGCGCTTTTAAAGGTTGAAATATCATACATACCAAATATTAGCAAATTTGAAGGGGGCTGCGATGAAAATTTTCAATTTTTTAAAAGGTGATTTGACATGGAATGACCCTACTGTGTCATATCATACATTATAGTCCATTATGTCCTTCCGTTACCGAACATTGGTCCGCTTTGTTTGAAATAACTCAAATATCTGCGGACAAATTTTAATCAAAGAACAAGTAAATTCTTCTTAACCCTTCAGAGAATGAAATGTGTACCCTTATAATATTTTGTATTATTTAATATCACAGAGTTTTAGTTAAAACTGATTTGATAACAAAACCTTGTCCATTTTAGTGTCCTTCCGTTACCGACCTCATTTGTATGCATATTCAATATTGTGCGGAGATAAAAAATTTAAAAAAAATTATGGGACCTTAAAACTGTATGTTTTGGAAGTATTGTTAAAATAGACTGTTCCAACAACACAAGTATTTAAAAATGTCTTTCTTAAAGTTGACAATTTGTGTCTGAGTGTCATTCCGTTACCATGGATTGACCATGAATAAGAGCCATTGGAGCATGAAATATAGTAAGAAAAAAATAGAAATGTAAATGCTTGTGATGTCCATATGCTATCTATGATACAAACTCATTTTTAGACCACAAAAGAGATGTTTCCTTCTCATAAATGGTCTTTAAATTTCAAAATTAATTTTATTGTACAATTCCAATAGACTTTTCAGAGGTCCTTCCGTTACCGTCCTTCCGTTACCGAACACTGGAGTAATTAATTTCTCATAATTAATATACCAATGTAGATATTTTTCTTAAAAGGTGGTGTTATACTCTGTGAACATAAGGAAATTGACTAGTAGCCAACTTAACATGATAAACCTCGTAACTTCACGGAGATTGGGTCATAACTAAAAAACTTGAAAATCCATGTCCATTTTGGCGTCCTTCCGTTACCGGCCTCATTAGTGTCCATATCTAATTTACATAATGCGGTCAAAATTTTAGAAATAGTGGAAATCAAAGGTGTCCCAACAAGGATCAAAGACATGCCATTTAGAATAAAAAATCAAAAGCAGGATCCTAGAATTATTTGATTGAAGTTCCAAAATTGTGTCTGAATGTCCTTCTGTTACCGTGGAATTGCCCCATTGTAACTTTCCCTGGTAGACTCAGTGGTGTGTTCATGGGAGTCAGGACGGGGTGATATGGTACATGGTGCAGGGGAGGTGAAATGTAGGACTTTGTTGGGTAGATGGGATAAGGGTCAAGAGGACATGTATGCCCCCCCCCCCCCCTGTCTTTCTCTCTCTCTCTTCCTGGGTGTGCTTGTGCATATCTTGACAATTCATATTCGTTGGTCTCCACTCCAGGGAAAGTTACAATGCTACAATAAAAAAAATGCAATTCCTGTTCACTCATGCATAAAAGTTTGGTTTAATAAACCATAAAATTCACTCAGCAAACCCAAACTGATCGCAATTGATCATGAATTTATCATATCACCCTCAATTTTGTAAGCTCCAAAGGACTTACCTCTCACAAATTGGAAGGCTAATTCCTGCGCAACCTAATGTTCACACCCTTTACAAAAGTGAGCAGTGCTCACCCAAGCATGAATTTTTTTCGAACTTTTTGGTGTCATATGAAAGTTGATTCCATAAGCTATCCATACATATAAACCTTTTCCCCCAGAATCATATATTTTTTATTCGGCAGCCATTTCAAAAGTGTATAATTTTTTTTGAGACACACGGTATAATCATAATACCAGTCACATCACAACCACCAACATACACCATTATCCTATGCACCAACTATAACAATCATGTACAAATATAAACTGACACAAAGCAATAGCACTTCCAACACCACCAACCCTCCACTACCACCACTATAAATCATACCAACATCATCAAACCACAACCACTAACACCACCATTATCAACACCATAAGAGTACCAAAGTGGTGACATAACATACTTTTGTTACAACATAGTGATGATAGTAAATATATAATCCATTGCGGATATAGTATCGGAAATAATATCGCTAGTGATATTCGTTTGTCTCGCAATGTATGGTCAGGTAAATTGCCACTTGGTCTACAACCATTTGGTCTACTAGAAAATTATGAATCTGGCGGCTTAATTATGATTATGATTATGGATTATGATTAGGGTTTTGGAGGCATCCGGTAGTAGACCAAATGGGAAGTAGATCAACTGAGATTAGACCAAGTGAACATAAACCTATGGTCAAACTAGGAATCTAAAAGATTATTGCAGCGGCATAGTATTGTATTGCAGCGGCATACGAAACGTCATGATCTTTTAGATTCCTAGTTTGACCATACATTGCGAGACAAACGAATATCACTAGCGATAACATAGTGATGGTTTTAAACAACTTCAGGCTTCTGGTAGTGGGTTGGAGCTGGACAATTGCCTTCTAAGCAACCGCTAGATCACCAATTCATTGCTTGCCCGACATTGTTTGGAACCATTACATTACTCATGGCAATGAATAGCTGTGACGTCACGTCGGTACACTATTATCATATTCACCAACTCCAACTATCATGCACAAACATAAAATGATACAAAGCAATTATTAACACAATAAAATATATAATATACAAAACATTTAATTGAATTGGAAATATACTTTTTCTTGTTAGAATACAACAGATTCACAATCATCACATGAAAAAAAGGGAATAGAATTATGTTTTCAGATGAAAAGTGATAAATAACTTGTCACATGTTTGCACTTAACAATTTTAGGTTCAGAACCTCCTAGATTTTGCCAGTTTCATTACTTATGATGTATCGATGCTGACTAAACTGACGTTTAGACTTTCCTCATAATTGTATCATTTGAAGTGCTCAGCAGATGGGCGTCGATCTGTCATTGATACCCATTCATCAGGGGGGATGATCTATTCATTCATCCCCCCCTGATGAATAGGTATTACGTAAGTATCGACGCCCATGGCTCAGCAGGTATGTGCTTGGTTACTCAAAACTTGCAACTTAATAATACAAAACAGTTTTTCACAAGCAAAAATCCTAGCCACATTCTAAAAGGATAAATAGAATATAGAGCTGAATACAAACTACATGCATGTGTTACTTAAGATACCGCAAAGAAATTTCTGCTACTTCTTCTGTTACATAATTTGACAAAACAGGTCACAAAAAGTACATTTTCAAGCCAAGTATGAAATGGAATTATGGAGACCCTTGACCACATATCACGGGACTCCAATAAGTGTATACAATAAGTAAATAATTATTTACATACATACAGATGGGGGCACAGCATTTTCTGAACGACAACTCTTTTAGCGAGTTAAGAAACTTCCCCCCTTTTTTCTAATTGTAAGAAACCAAATTCTCAAACTTGAAATAGTTGGTATGTTCAAAATAAATGTATTTGAGATATTATGCATCACATAATGTTCCTATAAATGTGTATTGTATAGATCAAAGTCTGGTTATTTCGCTCATACAACCAATGGTCCTTAACAGACAGTACAAACTCATATGGTTAGGAAGTAATACTTTGGGGATAATTTAATAACCTCCTATAAAAGAATGTTTGCCTTCAAGACCCTCTTCTTCTGGCATATCGCATAATTTGCTTTTCAGAAATGTCAGAAATAACTCCTTTTTTCTGACAAAAGCAGAGAACCGGAAACGGATGATTTGAGGAGAGTGCCATTAAATAGAATTTAAGCTTCCTTCCACGACTAATGTTATTGCTGCTTCAGATTCTTGATACATTCAGAAATAATCCCATTGTCCTGAAAAATTGCAGGGAGGACAAGGGTGGTTTGAGGGGAGCATTCAGAAATATCCCCCTTTTCCAGTAAAAATTCAGGGAGTAAGTGAGACCAGAGTGGTTGGAGGGGAAGGAATATAGATTTGTTGTCATCTGGGGAGAAAAAAATGAATGGAAGCTTGATATCAAGACTATTCTAGTATCCTTCTTGCAACTTCTTATTCTGATTCTTGTAAATTTCAGAAATTACCCCCCCCCCCCCCCCCCCATTTCCTGAAAAATTGCAGGGTGAAGGGAAAATGTGGTAGGAGGGAATAAGGACCCCATTGCTGAAAGAGATACAATCGATTGTAAAGTTGCAATTAATTGTAAGTCAGATCATGCGACTAAATGCGCAAATCTGATTTGTTAAAATGCGCACATTTTCTGACTTACAATTAATTGTATCTCTTTCTGCAACGGGGCCAAGGATATAATACTGTAGATCTAATGAGGAAAGTATGTTTATAACATGTGCTCCTTTTCGAGACCGTTCTTCTTGCTTCATCTGCCTCTTAGAAATCTTGAAAAATCACTTTTTCAAGAAAAAAATATTTGCACCAAGAACCGTCCTAGACTTCTTCCTCGATCTTGGGAGCCAGGTAGAACCTCAAGTGGCCCATGTCTGCGATATCGTAGGATACAACTGCAGGAAAAGGCAAACAAAGAGAAAGGAAAAGAGATTGTGATTAATAATAATTGTTGTTGTATAAGGCGCAGCTTGACACAACACCATCCCCAGGCCAATAAAATGTTACTTCTAAAGGCCGAAAAAAAAATTATGAATAGTTCGTATTCTGGTGAACCTATCAGGGAACTAGATTTGCACCCTAACAATGAATGAAAAACTTGAATTCTTTCATGTCAAACCAAAAGTTTGATTTTTTTTTAAAGTGAAATTTGGAATAGTAGACAGTAATTTACAGTATTTTACAATAAAATGTAATTTTCAAGCTGGGGGAAAAACTCTTAATTCATTTTCTGGAGCTAGTTTTACAGAGATCTCTTCAAGAAAATAGCATGAAATTAACTTTATTTTATTTTACACTGGACTCTGGAAATCATGGAGGCTCTGGAATGATTTTCAGGGGATACTTTTGGAACTCTAGACCAAGCATATGTAATCAGGTAGTCTTCCGGTGACCAAAATGTTTCATTATTTAAAA
The DNA here is from genome assembly GCA_037951105.1 of Echinarachnius parma. Classification (NCBI taxonomy): domain Eukaryota; kingdom Metazoa; phylum Echinodermata; class Echinoidea; order Clypeasteroida; family Echinarachniidae; genus Echinarachnius; species Echinarachnius parma. The sequence goes on along the minus strand of JBAMJV010002850.1, from coordinate 10,665 downwards.
TCAACATCATAACCATGATCACCATATTTGAATTTCTAGCGGCTAGTCGGGCAATCCAATTGACGATTTAAAGGCATATATGCGTGGGTTATTAGACGCGTGGATCCATCTCGCGCACTTTTACGCACGGTACGTAATCCCCATTGGCTCAGTTATAAGTAGCGATCGCAAACTGTCCCACTTCCGAATATGCATAGTCCAAAATGCATCAAAAATAGTCACGTTCGGAAAGTTTGTACTAGTCAAATGGAGATCCATCAGAGATGTTTACGAGCGAAAATATCACGTAACACGCTTAACCGCAACCGACTTCAAAGTGCCGCCGTTTGATGCCTAGGTGACAGCGTGAGAAATTTGTTTGCTGCATGGAATTTCATAAGAAGGCCTTTGTTCAGATATTTCGAAGCACCTCTCTTCGATCGATCCAACACATATCGTGAGTTTACCTCGAGAGATTACGGTGGAGTCGAGTTGGAATTTGCTGACTACCCTTTATAACCCACGCATATATGCCTTTAAGGTGACCTGCATTTCTAGTGCCCATTGACATCGGGGCCATTGATAAAGTCAATTAATGCTGAACTGCTTTAGCAATGCATGAAATCAGCACAGGCCCAATAAAAATTAGCTAAAAATCGAGCCACCAAATTTCATTGATGCTTAATTCCACAATAACTGAGCCATGCAAGGACTTAATTTAGAGACTATAAATCTTTTCGAGACACGAATGAATTAACTGTACTTACCAAGTGGGTTGTCGGGGCAGAGCTGGAGTACAACGGTGTCTGAGAGAGGGGTGGCCTTGGTGAAATTACTGAGGAATTTGTTGGCGAATGACAGGGTGCATGGCTGATCCTTGTCCATCTCGATGGAAACCTATCATTAAAGTACAAAATGCAGAAATTATACGTTAAGAGGAGATTGAAGACAATCGAGCCAAACTTCCAAAGGTAATATCAAAGGAAGATAATTGTGTCCTTGGTGAACTGGTTCAGGAGTTGTTGGCAAATGACAGGGTGCATGGCTGATCCTTGTCCATCTTGAAGGAAACCTATCATTGGAAGTTTGGAACAATTGAAAAATTATATGTCAAGGGGAGAGTGAAGTCAATCAAGCCAAAAGGTATAATGGGCAAAGCGTCACTGTTGCCAAAATTTCATCCCTGTGCCATTAAAATTCTGACATTATTTTAATATGACGATTAAAATGCTAAAAGGGTTATTTTGTGGCAACACCCTGAAAATAAGAAAAAGATAAGAGTGCACGGGTGATCATTTTCTATCGATGTAAGTAAGAAATTTTGGGGAGACTGCAAACAATCAACCTAACATTTTCCAAAAATGTGGATATATACATTACTTGCCCCCATAAAGCAAGCGACTTCCAAATTGTTCTTGACCACAAAGGGCAAATGGGTTTGTAGAGCCTTGTATCTCAAAGGGAACAGGCTAACCCCTCGACTACGGGAACCGGGTGGGTTGTGTACAGAGTCTATCTAGATTATAGAATCTCAAAGGGAACGGGTTAAGAGATCTGTATACATACCTTCTCGTCATCGTCCACACTGCCGTTCTCCTTCAGCACAATCTTTGCTGATCCGATCTCGCCCGTTCCCGAGAACTCGACGCAGCCCTTCTTCACAGAGATGACCACGGTGTCTCCGAACTGACTCAGATCACGGCAAATCCTCTGGAATTCTTGCGAGGGGACCTTGATTGTTGCTGAATACTCTGTTTCCTGAAAGCAAATGAGAAATACAGATAATACTAATGCTAACTATCAGAAAAAGAGATTGCATCTTATCCCCCAAACCCATTCATATCATGGGAAATCCTCTGGAATTCTCATGAGACTTTGATGTAACAACTCTGGGACCTGTATAAAAGAACAATTTCTGGAAATGCAAATTATGAAATTAATAAGAAACTGCATGAATGTATTAAACAAAATCTCAATCTCAAACAGATCTGAAATGACTTGGACCACAAACCCTCTCAGAATTTAGTCCCGAGCCTTACAAGAACTCACAGGGGATGGGGGCAATTTAACCCCCCCCCCCCCCCACAGCAACATGCCTAAAAGAGCTTTTAAAAACATCACAAAAGAGCCCCTGTAAATAACGAAAGAGTCACAGAACCATGTTTTAAAGCTGAATCCGTCAATGTAAGATAAGTTAGAGATATTTAACACAAAAACAACTTACTGGGATTCCAAGCTGCTCTGCGTCAAAGTCGATGAGTTTGATGACGAATTCCGACACCTTCTCCTCGTTCGTTGATTGGAAGACGATCTGGATGTCATCGGGCTGGTCGTTTGCCTTCAGTGTGATGACGTCGTCATTCGCTGCGCACTTGAGGATCTTTGAGAGTCTAAAACATAAACAAAGAGATTAGGATTTGTTTAGATGCATATTTAATGAAAAGACATGAATTTGAAAGGTCATATATTTAGTTTAGAAAAAAATGACTCGAAAAAACAAAACTGTTATAAAACTTATGTAACACATTAACATGCCGTGGTCCAAAGACCACATTATTGCATGGAAGTCACACATTTTATTGAGAGATGTTCCTTCAAATGCCTTATTAAAACTTTGAATTGAAGAGATTCTTAAAGTTAAACATGCAACATTAAGAATTACAATGACAGCGACCTCGCCAAGAGATAAGGCTGCTACAGTACAAGAGGGACAAGATTTACTTACGTGGTGTGGTTAAGTCCAAGTGTTACGTTGCGGTCACACCTAAATTTGTCGAAGAGGCCTTCCTTTAAATTTAAGATAATAAGGGCAACGTGACTTGTGTCCATGTTCTGCATGCTGATTCCTGTGAGAAAGACGAGACAAAAAAATGACTCAGAATTACGAGTATACGACTTCTCCATTCATTGTACGCTATATGTTTTTGCATCAATGTATGTATTATAAATTTGAATGAAAATTTGGTAGATTGTTAACTTTGTTGGAAATTGATATCATTAAAATAAATGCTACTTCTGACAACAAATATTTTCCATGGATTTTACTTTGATTGACTTTGAGCGTTGACACTAGCTAAAGAAAACGTTAGGAAGACACATTTTCATATATTTTTGGACATCATTGAACATGAGTTTGAAATGGCCGGTATACATTGTATGTAGTAGCAGTGCAAGTGCGGGTGTGCGGTAGCGCACTTGCATTGTTTCTACATACAGTGTATATAGGCCATTTAGACTCCAGAATTATCACACAGCTGTGGCTAAAAAAGTGCTGATATTTCCGAATTTGTTGTCCATACAAACTAAATCAACCCTGAACTATAAGGATAATTATCTATTATTCAGAGTCGTGTACAAAAATTAGGTAAGAAATCAATTCTGATATGATTTTTCATGTTTTCTGTTGGCCAAAAATAGTCCCTAGATGCAAATGTATAGCTTTGCCCAGTAGAGAGTAGGAATGACATGTTCAATGATAATGTCCAAAAATGTATGAAAATGTGTCTTCCTAACATTTTCTTTGGCTATGACACTATGATCCAATAATGATCCACTTCTATAATTTTAAGAACAAATATGCAAGTTATCCAGGGGTAATTTGGATTGTATTTGTATTAATAAATCAATGGGTGGCCTTGTAGTGTGCAGGTTTTCATGCTGGACCAAATGGTGTCAAACTTCGATCATGGGTAATCGTGTATTATTTCAAACCCATCTGGCATTTCAAAACTAAAAGTCAGATTTTGATGAAATTAGTTACCACATTACTTAGCTATGGCTATAGATGCGGTATAGGTAGCCTAGCGAAAAGCATTTGCAAAAACGCCAAAAAGTTCCTTAAAAGCGGATTAAATACAGCGAAAGTAGCATAAAAAAAAGAGTAGCCATGACCATGTAGTGGGACACACAAGATCAGTGAGTTTGAATTATGTATCATAATTCATACTCATAGTACTATTACTATTAGTCAGTGCTGTAGTCGAGTCCGGACTCTGACTCGCTTTTGATGGTCTCGTGACTCGGACTCGGAGCCGAGTCCCTATGTAAAACATACGGGAACATGCTATTTCGTTTGGGACTCTGACTCGGAACTGCAAAAACCCATATTATTATTTATTAACTGTTGTTTTTTGACTGCCAGTCCGTAACGTAAAGCATCTTTTAGTTTTAACTTTTAAAAGATGCAATAGTAATATTAGTTATTACGAGGTTATTAATATTGGCAGACCGTAAAAGATTGAAACTAAATGTAAACATGGTAAACAAAGAGGCCATGATTGAAAACTATAGATATGTCAATCTATCAAACTCCAAGAATTCCATGCAATGATGCATGTCTTGTCTTTTGAGAAACATACTTACCTTGTTTAGACTTAGAGACACTCATTTATTCATTCAAAATATTGTGAAGAAGTTCAATACTTTCTAATTCTAATATTTAAATTTCATGTCACTTAGCATGCTCATTTAATTTATGCCGATCTGTCTTTCATTCAGTCAGTCACAATTAAGGCTGTTGACGAGTCACGGGTACCGCTGAAAAATGTCGAGTCCCGGGCGCAAAAGTCGATACTCGATATCCCGAAAAAAGGCGAAGTCCCCTCATTGAACGCAAGAGTTATCATGTTCATTCAAGTGACAAAAATTGAGCGCATTTATGACGATAAATCATCTTCTAAAATACAGCAAATTCGTAAATAAATTATAGTTTTAGCATTTCTGACATGATTTGAACGGAATTATGGCAACATACTGTTCAAATTTACCTTGATTACGACATTTCTGATGGGAATAGTACATTAATGATCTTGGTGACCGATCATATCTTCAACACACTTCACTGAATATGATTGTCATCGCGCCACTATTTTTGGGCTATCATCTACCAACAAGCGATTATCATTTAGTAGATCTAATAAATCGATGACTCCCAATACAATTTCATGTTATATTCGTATTACGTAGTTCAGGCAAAGCAGCGAAAACCAGACAAGTGTTGCGGTTTTTGGTTTGCGAAACCGCGACAGGTTTTCGCTGCTTCGCCTGAACTACGTAACTAATACGAATGGAACATAAAATTGCATTGGGAGTCATCGATTTATTAGATCTACTAAATGATAATCGCTTGTTGGTAGATAATAGCCCAAAATAGTGGCACGATGACAATCATAATCATATTCAGTGAAGTGTGTTGAAGATATGATCCGTCACCGAGATCATTGATGTCCTATTCTCGTCAGAAATGTCGTAATCAAGGTAAATTTGAACATCATGTTAACATAATTCCGTTAAAATCATATCAGAAATGCTAAAAATATAATTCATTTAATTACAATTTTGCTGTATTTTAGAAGATGATTTATTGTCATAAATGCGCTCAATTTTTGTCACTTGAATGATCACGTTTTACCACTCCCAGCGGCATGACATGCCGATAGCGAAATCAACAAATGGGTACATTTCTGGTACCCGTGACTCGCCCGAAAAATTATCGCGAGTCCCGGGAGGGAAATACTCCCGAAATCGACAGCACTAGTCACAATCTATTATTCACTCTTTTCTCTAATTCTCTCTACTCCAGATCCAGTCTCATTCATTTTTTCAACAAGTAATTTCAAAGAATCAAACTGTTTTCTCGCATACTAATCAGACTTAAGTTACTGAAAACAACTCTTATCCAGTGCCCATTCCCCTTTAACTTGGATAGCTTTAACAGGCAACAGATCTGGTAATATCACTTTATCAGACAAGAGAACAAACATTTATGATGATAATTTTATAATTTAATTTGTAAAAAAATGCAAGTCACTTACCCAGCGATGAAATTTCCCAGTTTGCCTCCGTAACAAGTTCTCTTACGGCTTCGAGGGACTTCTTGAGGATAGATCCTTGAACCAACCTTGCTTCAAACATGATTTCTGATTGTTTATACGGTAATAAGAAGAAGAAGAAGATAGGATTTTGAGTTAAATGTTCAGTTGATTGAGGCGTCGGACGAGAGACAGCAGGACCCAACTTGTCTACGCGGTTGTATGCAGCACAATGACGAAATGACAATGTTTCGCGCGGTGCCAAATGTATTCAAGTGGCGGGAGATTTCTCGATTGATGATTGGACAGATGGTTACCCGGAAGTTATCGGTAAGGCTATGTCAACCATATCTGAGGCGCGCGAAGCACAAAGTGATAAGAAAATCTTACAGCTGAGCAAATTTGAGATCCAAGTACTGAACGGTTTGAACGGATGCTACTTTTATTCGTTCATTTGTTGTCTAAATTTCAGTGTATAAATTACGTTACACAATTTATAGATTATTTTGGTTTTTGTTCTTCTGATATTGACTTGAGGGAAGTTGCAGTAGCGCATATAGGGGATATATAGGGGCCCCGGGAGTGGGGGCATTAATGATTATGCCTTATTTCCCCATTCCAAATGCAGGATATGTGGGGATATGTGGAGTAAACAATCGTTCATTATTGGGGGGCCAATATAACCAAATTTTACGTTTTATATTTGCGGGATATACCAAAACGGGAATATTAGGCTATATACCGTATAGAGAGTATACAATATCATAATATCCAACAAAAATTCCCAAGATATAAAAATAGGCATATATAATTATATGAACGCAAGTATATAATTATATGTTATTACTTTATTGTATACCTTCTTGCTATAGAAAACTCAAGCATTAATTCAGAAGTTCATGAAGTTTGCTGTCAGTGACATTGTTGTTTTCCGAAATTTACGGTGCGCTCCGATTACTGTTTATTATTTTGTTGGTTTACAGTTCACGCGCGGCATTAAAATAAAGGCTCAAAAAGGCAATGGATTTGAATGGAGAATAACATAAACCTACAAAATGTTAACTGGTGGTGGACGGGAACATCACACTCACAGAATGTTTCTCTCCGAGGGGTTTGAATTTTGAAATGCTATGATTTGAGGGAATAGCATTTCAAATCCCAAGGGACCATTCCATGATGTTCTAATATCTGTCACTTTATATGATCTATCTATATAGCACGGGCGTAAATCCCGGGGGGATGGGGGGATGCACCCCCCCCCCCCCCCCCGCTCTTGAAGGATGGGGGGTGGCCCGTAGGCCTACAAATATCCCCTCTGAGATTTAAAACAAAACAAAAAAGTTTATAATTATGTACAACAGGCGCGCCGGAAGCAGTTTTGGATTGGGGGGGCAAAACCCTAAGGGGGCTCACGATTTATGTGTTTAGGGGCTCATTCCCAACCCCACTCACAGAGTTACCAACTTAGAGCCAGAGGTGAGAGTGAGACATTGCGATGATAAAGCGACCAAGCCCGAGGGAGCAAAATGACTGAGCGGAGTCCCCCCTCCCACGGTAGGGAGCTTTTTCCATTTTTTGACTTGAAATTGTGCAATCTAGTGCAACATAGCTTACAACCAAAAATGAGTCCCGAGGGAGCGAAGCGACCGAGGGCTGGGGCAGAGCCAGAGGGGGAGGGTTTGGGAGGGGGTATCCCCCTCCCACGGGGAAGATTTTGCATTTATATACTTGAAATGGTGCATTCTGGTGCATAAAAACATATTTATATGCCACGTTATGTATGATCTAACAACATAGCTTACAGCCAAAAATGAGTCCCGAGGGAACGAAGCGACCGAGGCCTGGGTCAGAGCCAGAAGGGGAGGGTTTGGGAGGGGGTATCCCCCTCCCACGGGGAAGATTTTGCATTTATATACTTGAAATGGTGCATTCTGGTGCATAAAAACATATTTATATGCCACGTTATGTATGATCTAACAACATAGCTTACAGCCAAAAATGAGTCCCGAGGGAGCGAAGCGACCGAGGCCTGGGTCAGAGCCAGAAGGGGAGGGTTTGGGAGGGGGTATCCCCCTCCCACGGGGAAGATTTTGCATTTATATACTTGAAATGGTGCATTCTGGTGCATAAAAACATATTTATATGCCACGTTATGTATGATCTAACAACATAGCTTACAGCCAAAAATGAGTCCCGAGGGAGCGAAGCGACCGAGGCCTGGGTCAGAGCCAGAAGGGGAGGGTTTGGGAGGGGGTATCCCCCTCCCACGGGGAAGATTTTGCATTTATATACTTGAAATGGTGCATTCTGGTGCATAAAAACATATTTATATGCCACGTTATGTATGATCTAACAACATAGCTTACAGCCAAAAATGAGTCCCGAGGGAGCGAAGCGACCGAGGCCTGGGTCAGAGCCAGAAGGGGAGGGTTTGGGAGGGGGTATCCCCCTCCCACGGGGAAGATTTTGCATTTATATACTTGAAATGGTGCATTCTGGTGCATAAAAACATAAACCATATGCCACATTTGTATGATCCAACATCAAAGCTTGCAGCCAAAAATGAGTCCCGAGGGAGCGAAGTGACCGAGGGTTGGGGCAGAGCCAGAGGGGGAGGGTTTGGGAGGGGGTATCCCCCTCCCACGGGCAAGATTTTGCATTTATATACTTGAAATGGTGCGATTTGGTGCATAAAACATAAACCATATGCCACATTATGTATGATCTAACAACATAGCTTACAGCCAAAAATGAGTCCCGAGGGAGCGAAGCGACCTAGGGCTGGGGCAGAGCCAGAGGGGGAGGGTTTGGGAGGGGGTATCCCCCTCCCACGGGGAAGATTTTGCATTTATAGACTTGAAATGGTGCAATTTGGTGCATAAAAACATAAACCATATGCCACATTATGTATGATCTAACCACATAGCTTACATCCAAAAATGAGTCCCGAGGGAGCGAAGCGACCGAGGGCTGGGGCAGAGCCAGAGGGGGAGGGTTTGGGAGGGGGTATCCCCCTCCCACGGGGAAGATTTTGCATTGATATACTTGAAATGGTGCAATTTGGTGCACGTCACAAAAACAGCCAGAGCAATAACAGACCGGTACAGAAAAATCCATCCCAGACGGTACCATACGCAAGTTACACAACAAACTGAGATAATTTGTTTGCGCGCGAAGCGCGCAGCGAAAACGTTAAATGGATGTATAACTTGGTTTTTAAACGTTAGAATTAACAAGTTTTGGCTGATACATTTAATTTTTCTTTTCCTTTTTCTTTCTTTCTTTCTTTCTTTTCTTTTTTTTCCTTTTTTTTTTGAGGGGGGGGGGGGGGCTTTTGGGGGGGGCAAAAACGCGTTTTGCCCCCCCACTTTTTGGATTGGGGGGGCGGCCGCCCCCCCTGCCCCCCCACTTCCGGCGCCTATGATGTACAAAGGTAAACGCATCTTTACACTTTTAGCATTAGGCTAAGTTTACGCTTTTTGAAAATATAAAATCCGGACGTGTGCCCCCAAATTAGCTGCCTCTCTCAGTGCACTGAATCGAGCTATGTTGCCTGTGACCACGGTGTGACTTGTCTTTGTATATTAGTTTATTACTGAATAGTTTGTCGCCTCAGCAGCCTGATTCGCCCATCATGATTTGTTGCTGGTATATGAAAATGGTATACGCCATATCCCCGCGGTTATATCAGGGATATCCCCGATTTCCCTGGTTATAACTTATATCATAGGATCGGGGTTAATGCATTAAAACTATAGTCAGCTATAATTAAATCACTCGAGTACTAACTATAGTACAACTCCAATTTCCCTGATACAACAAAGCGTTATTTGTCCCAGTGGGTCAAACATGAAAACCACCGTGATGTGGTTAATAAAGAAGGTAGCCTATATAGCGGCGGCATTTTTGGGGAGTGACAATTTTTTGTGCAAAAACTGGCTAGTGGCTAAGCATTTCTGCGATCTTATATAATATCCACCGAGTGATGACTATTTCAAATGAGTGCCGTCATTATGAGCGAATAATGAGCGAAAATGAAAAACAAAACTCATGGCATGCTTTGTACGGCACAGTTTGGTTGAATTCTCCCGATGATGATATTAAATCCGAACACTGCATGCAATCATAATGACTATAACTCAATTCAGAGAAATTTGGGAAATCCAAACCTGCTCCAAAGTATTGGTAATGTGTGAGAGGCGGACTAAGCATCGCCGTTAATTATAGATTAGATCCCTTTGAATATTGCATCGCACAAATAGAGAAGTCAAAACAAAAGAAAAAATCAAAACATTCTGATGAACCTATATATATTCATATAATTTGTATATTGTATTATCTATTTAGTTTTATAAAAAACATTATTAATACTTCCAATGATGATCTATTATAGTAGGCATATACTAAAATATAAGCGTCTTTGGTTTTAGTGGATACATTATTTGGAGACATCATGCAGACATATACACCATCCGATACTTCATTTATTCTACTGCTGCTGGTATATATTTCAGTGGCGAAGGCTAGGGATGCAATTATCTCGCTGTCAGAATTACTGCCATGCACCTTTTCCCTATATATATAACCCCTAATATTATTTTCCCAGAGAGTATACCGAAGCTATGACATAATTCAAATCTATTTTTTTGAATTTCTCAATTTGAACTTCATTTCCGAAAGAGCATCATCATGATCATGTACAAAATAATGTCCAAATCTTGAAAATCAATCGAAATATATGATATATTATTGGCCGAGATATGCCCATCCGAATGAAATTTTCTTCCAATAGGAAATCCGTGTTATTTTGGTTACAGTCCGTTATTCCGAAGGTTCGTTTTTCCGAAGGTTCAGTTATTCCGAAGGCCTTCGTTAT